>PVIY010038499.1:0-23874 GCA_004026745.1 Myrmecophaga tridactyla | reverse complement strand
CAGCTTTGGGAACTCACGGTTCTGGGGGATGCTCACAGCCGGTCCAGCTGGTCCAGACTGGGATATGCTGTGTGTCTGGTCACTGACGTGGCCCCAGGAGCTGTTCTGTACTGTTTCTGGTTATTTAGTAGTTGTTCTGGAGGACGAACTAAAATATGCATGTTGTTAAGCCGCCATCTTGACCCGGAAGTGAACTAATGAACTTTTAATTTGTATCTTTCAGTTTTGAATTTTCCATTTGTTTTTTCTTTATATTTTTTGCTTCTTTGCTGAAGCTTTTTATGTCTTTATTTGTTTTGGGTCTATTTATAATTCTTCACTTTGGCTTTTTTTTTATTATAGTGCTTTAAAATATTTCCCAGATAATTCTAACATCTCTGTCATATTGAAGTTGGCATCAATTGATTATCTTTTTCATTAAATTAGAAATCTACACTGAAACTTGGACATTGCCATATTGTATTATGAGTACGGATTTTATTTAATGGCTCTGACTAGTGAAGTGGAGATGCCACCTAGCTACTGCTTGGCAGAAGTAGAAGCTGATGTTCCCCAGTCATACTCTGTTGACAACCGAAGAGTGGGGTTTATTGTTACTGACAGGTGAGAGTGTGAGTTATGTGCCCTATGAGGTTTCCTCTGACATTAGTGATGAAGGCATTGTTACTGCTTGGCTGACTTCTCACTAGGTCTCCTCTGACACCACCCCAGTGGTGAGGTGGAGGGTATCTTGTCACTGTTGGTTAGTGGCGGAAGTTCAGGCTTTCCATAACATATCCACCGACACCACAGGCTGGGTGGGGGCTTTAGGGAGCTTCATCATAGGCCAGCAGGGATGAATATACCTGCTACCTACTTTGCTTTCTCTGAAACCACTATAGTGAGGGTATCAGGGTAACTCTTTACAGCCTCATAAGGTTGGAAATTCAGGCACCCCACTTGGCCTTTGCTGGTGTGGGTTGGGTGCGCTGCATTTGTTTTTCTGGCGTGTTTGACCAGGGTAGGCATTACTGTCTAAAAGTTTTCTGTCTTGCTGGGCTGCCTCTTCCTTGCTCCTTTTCTTGAGGCTTTTTGGTCTGTGCCTATTGGTGTTTTTGAGTTACTAGCTTCTTCAACTCCAAATCAAGGATATATGGGGCTAAAAAAAAAATACAGGGACTCACCACTGAGTCATTCCTTAGGTCCCCAGGTCTGTAGCCTGTCTGCTTTCTTCACTACATCCTTTCAGAATCTTATGTTTTATAGGTATATAATGTCCATAGTTTTTAGTTGTATTTACTGGGAGGAATAGGAAAAAGTATATCTATGCCAGCATCCCCCCAAATGGATATTCCAGAATGCTTCTTTTTAGCTGTATGTATGTGTGCCGGTTTGAAAGGATTTATGTACCCTAGAAAAGCCATGTTTTAATCCTAATCAGTCTTGTGGGAGTAACCGTTTCTTCTAATCCCTATTCAGCACTATAGGTTGGAAACTTGATTAGGTTATCTCCACGGAGATGTGGCTCAATCAATTGTGGGTATTAAACTTGATTAGATGGAGACGTGTCTCCGCCCATTCTACATGGGTCTTGATTAGTTTACTGGAATCCTATAAAAGAGAAGACATTTTGGAGAGAGTGCCTTTTGAGAATGAGAAGAGAGCCGCAGAACCACGACAGAATGATGGGGGAACCACAGAGTCAACCAACCAGCAACCTTTGGAGATGAAGAAGGAGAAGGCTGCTGGGGAGCTTCATGAAGCAGGAGGCCTAGAGAAAAAGCTAGCAGATGTCGCCCTGTTTGCCATGTGCCTTTCCAGTGTAGAGAGAAACCCTGAACTTCATCGGCCTTCTTGAACCAAGGTGTCTTTCCTTGGATGCCTTAGATTGGACATTTTTATAGACTTGCTTTTGGACATTTCCATGGCCTTAGAACTGTAAACTAGCAACTCATTAAATTCCCCTCTTTTAAAGCCATTCCAGTTCTGGTATATTGCATTCTGGCAGCTGGCAGAAACATGAAACCATGTGGTTTCATGTTTACTTATAGATGGACTAAATGTGAATATTGTAATTTTGAGGGTTTACCAATTCTAAGAGTTGGTATCTTTCATGACAACTTTGGGAAGTTTTAGTAAAACATACATTATCATATTAGGGATTTCTCTTAGCTGCCAAATTTATGACAGGTTGAAATTCAACATTTTATTTAAAATCATAAGTAATCATGCAGGAAAAAATGTTAACATATATTTTTGTAAATGTAACATTTTTGTTTTGGATGCAATTGTTGCTTTTGGAGTAATAGATGCTGAATATGAAAACTGTTTTAAGTATGCTATCATAGTCATGTCACTCTATGGTAAAGAAACTTGCATCTGTAACAAAGGAGGAAGAGAAAACAATATAAAAGACAGTAGGCAATATCTTGCTCTCATTTGAAATGATTGAAGATCAACTTTACACATCATAATTAACTTGCTCTTGGTTAAACTAGCCACGTTTTTAGAACAAAATATATCTAAAGGCTACAGTTTATGAGTTGCTTATGATTCTGAAAAGTTTATCCTGAAATAAGGCTGCCTCTGCACATAAGGAAACACAAATGAATATGCTCAAGTAAAAAGGGTACAATGGGGTGGTTTGAAAAGTTCCTGCTTGATAATTGAGGTCAGGTTTCTCTGAATCAAATTTATAGTTCTGTAACTTGGTCACAGCTTACTGAGTGGTTTCTAGGATCGAAGTAAAAGGAAGTAACTACTTAACTTCCCCAAAACAGTAAGAAAAAACAAACCCTGAATGATGCCTGTTTCTAGAGAATGAATAAAAGGGAGTCAAAATTTTCTTTCATGCCCACTCAGATGACTCATTGTTTCCATTTCATTCTCTCATTTTCAGAGTAGCTACTGCCTCAGAACCTTGGTTTTATTAACCTTATAGCTAAATTCTTATATGCATTCTGATCCACAAAATTAATTTTTGCTTACTCTTTCCTTTTACAAAGATTGTTAAAATAAATTTGGGCATTGAGCCATAAATACAATCCAGAGCTCTCCAAAACTAGATCCTTGGCTGTCCACCAAGCTATACTGTGTGCTGTTCTATATAAGCTATATTATGTGCTATAAAATATATTAGAAAAAGAAAGCTCATAATTTTCAGGAGTACAGCATGTTTTCTTTAATGCTAAATCCAGTTCTTATGATAGATTTTCTTTCGGTATCTTATATTTCAGTTTAAACTACAAATCTATCATTTTATGTGCCATTTACAATAATAATTATCAGTAATATCTAGGTGTATTTCCCATGGCCCATGGTGTAGACATCATTATATTTTTAATGTTCAATCCATAATGTCTTATTGCACAATTAAAAAGGCTTATTTTCCTACTTTCCTTAAGGAATGGTCCTAGAGAATAAATTTATTTACAGCCTGCAATTAAAGATTCGGGATTCACAAAGGACTGTATTATTGGAAATGTATCAGTTAGGTAAAATCATAGGTTTTTTTCTTCTCATTTGACTTAAGAATCTCTAAATCCCTGCCAGTAAACAGAAATGCAAGTTTCTGGAACCTATTATTCTTAATGTCTACAGAAAACAGAATATTCCACATTCTTTTCTTAAAGTAGACGACCACCTACAGAAAATTGTGGTTGTTTAAAAATACATCTACAGATTTTTTGATACCTCTCTTCAAAAGGTGGAGACTAATTCTTCCCCCACTGAATGAGAGTTGTTGACTAGTTTTTAACAAATAGGATATGGCAGAGCTGACCATGAGTGATTTCCGAGTGTAGGCTATAAAAGACATTGTAGCTCCTTCCTAGCTGTGTCTGTGGGATCATACACTCAACGGGAAGCTAGTCGCCATGTCCTAAAGACATTCAATCACCCGTGTGGTTCACCACCATGTGGTGAGGAACTGAGGCCTCCTCCCAACAGTCACAGAGAAACTAAGGCCTTCTGCCAATGGCCATATGAGTGGCCACCTTGAAAGTGGATCCTTCAGCCGCAGTCAATTCTTCGGTGGCTTCATCCCTGGCTAAAGTCTTGACTGCAGTCCCATGAGAGACTCTGAGCCAGAGCCACCTACCTAAGTTTCTCCCAAACTAGGAGAAAATTAATTGTTGTTTTAGACCGTAGAGTTTTGGGGCAATTTGTTACACAGCTGTAAATAACAAATAAAGGGATTTTTTTCCCCCTTATGATTTTGTTCCTCTGGAACCACTTTTGGTACCAAATGGATTGTATTATGTTGGGTGGAAGTATAACTTTGTGGTTGTCCTTTTTGGAAATTAAGTGTAGTTTAAAGAGAAGTTTATAGATGCCATATTGAGAGGGGAGGATTATGCTGGTATAATAATGTGTCAAATCAGGTAGGTTAAATTTCTCAGAATTTCTTTCTCAGAATTCCTTTCCCGTTGTGTTTCTGGTTAGGGTAAGCCAAAAGAGATTTTGTTTTCCATGAGCATTGGAGGGCATAATGAAGTGGCAACCTTTATTTATTTATTTTTAACACTCAGAAGGTCAAAGCAGGTACTTTTGTATCTCCTATACTTTGTCATTTACCTACTAGCTGGTCTCCTTGCTATATGGGACAGCAGCAAAGCCTGAAACTGCTACACCTTTCCCTGGATCCTCCTTTAGCTTTTCTGGTTACAGTGACTTCCTGGCCAAGTATATGTTTAGGTCCATGATGAAAGGCACAAGCTACTCCTGCAGGACACCCACGTCAAGGTTGAAGGCACTGAGAAATAACATGGGCTCTAAAGTGTCCTCTGTGGATTCCAACCCATGCTCATAGTTCCAGCTTGTTCTTACTCTCCCTCATTTTACATTCCTCTTCTCTTTCAACTGTGTGACCTGTAGATTTCAAGCTCCAACATCAGAAATGAAAACAGAAGCTTCCAGAGACTGTTTAACCAACTCCCGTAATTACAATTTGGTTAAATCCCTATAATATATTTTATTCTATCTCTATTCCTCTCTATAGTATAATCTTAATTTTTAGTTATTCTGCTCCTCTGATTGAAGTCTGATTGGCAGAATGATCTTCACTTTCACCTTGTGTCTTTGAATATGTTGTTTTCAAACTCATAAATTAAGCACTAGAATCACCAGGGGTTTCTGCAAAACATGAGAATTACCAGTCTCTACTTCCAGAAATAAATTCTTATTCACTGGGTCTGGTGTGCAGTCTAGGAATCTACACAGGCATCAGAGTCAAGTGGTCCAAGCACCATGCTTTGAATAAATGCTTATTTTGTGCATATTTTTTCATGTTTAAAATATATCTCAGTGAAATTAAAGTTTTCCAGTAATAGAATTTCATTTCCATTACTGGTGATTTTAAAGGCAAGTCTAGGTAACTCCATCCAGCAAGTGTTTTTTTAAACTTTTTTATTGTATAGTATGACATATATACAAAGCAAATAAATAAAAAAAAAGTAATAGTTTTCAAAGTACTCTTCATCAAGTAGTTACAGGACAGATCCCAGAGTCCGTCATGGGCTGCCATAAGACCCTCTCATATTATTTTTCCTTCTAGCAGTTCCAGAATATAAGAGGCTAGAGGGCCTAAATATTTTTTTATCGTCACAATCGATTTTTCCTTCTTTTTTTATGAAAACGCTTTTACAACAAAGCTATAAATTTCAATGCACAGCACTGCAATTAGTTGTAGAACATATTTCAGAGTTTGATGTGGGTTACAATTCTACAATTTTAGGTTTTTACTTCTAGCTGCACTAAAATACTGGAGACTAAAAGAGATTATCAATTTAATGATTCAGCATTTATATTCATTTGTTAAATCCTATCTTCTCTGTATAACTCCACCTTCACTTTTGATTTTCCCATCTCTCTCTTTCAGGGTGTTTGGGCTATGGCAATTCTAAATTTTTCATATTGGAAAGGTCTGTCACTAATATGGGTTAGGGAGATGAAACTATCTGATGTTCTGGAGAGGCTAAGCTAGGTATCTGTACCAGGAACCCATCTGGTGCCATAGGTTTCTGGAAAGTCACTCTAGTGCCTGGAACCCTTGTGGAATCTTATATATTGCCCTAGGTGTTCTTTAGGATTGGCTGGAATGGTCATGGTTGGGAGTTGGCTGGTTATGATATGTAGCAAGCTCTAACTGAAGCTTGCATAAGAGCAACCTCCAGAGTAGCCTCTTGGCTCTATTTGAACTCTCTCTGCCACTGCTACTTTATTAATTACCTTCTTTCCCCCCATGGTCAGGATGGAATTGTTGGTTCCACTGTGCCAGCTCTGGATTCATCCCTGGGAGTCATCTCCCATGTCGCTAGGGAGACTTTCAGCCTGGATGTTATATCCCATATAGTGGAGGAGGGCAATGATTTCACTTGCAGAGTTGGGGTTAGAGAGGGTAAGGCCACATCTGAGCAACAACAGAGGTCCTCCAGAAATAACTCTTAGGCATGTCTATAGTTGTCTAAGCTTCTCTGCTACCTACATAAGCTTCACGAGAGTAGGCCTCATGACTGAGGGCATGGCTTATTGATTTGGGTGTCCCCAAAGTTTGACACAATATCAGGAGATTCCCTCATGGTAAGGTTTAATAGTTCCATCTTCTTTTTCCCATCCTTCAAGGGAATTATCCAATATTTTTTGATTATCTGCTTAATATACTCTAGGATGTATCCAGGCATTACAATATTCTATATAGGATTAAAGGGCCTATTTCTTATTCTGTGCTCCCTGTGTTTCAGTTGTTCAAATGAGCTGTACAGATAGGTTGAATTAGATTGTGCACTACAGAAGATTTCAGTTCCAGACCAAATAAACCTTTGTTCCATTGGTCTCAAAGAGTATGTGTGGTTCTAGAATATAGATACTATCTTCCTTACCCCTATGTTCTGAATTACTTTAACCCCAACCTGTTCAATTTTGTTCTTATCTCTAAATATCAGGTATATATATATACAACAGTCTTTCAAAATCCAGAAATAATAATCACCACTCTGGACTTAATGTGTATGCTCTAAAAGCATAAAAGCTAGGCCCCTGTTTTCTTATAAACATTTTCTAAAGGTGACCATCCCATTCTTACTCTTTTGTTCCTGGCTTATTTTGTCTCACCAAATGTCCTACATGTTCATTCACATTGTTGCATGACTCATGACTTTGTTCCTTTTTGTAGCAGCACAACATTCCTTCATGAGTATAATACACCATTGTTCACCAATCTACTTCTCCGTCAGTGCATCCTTCAGCCACCTGCATTCATTGGGCATCACGTAGAGGGTCCAAAGTCCACAGTTCATCAACACTCTCAATTTTTAGATAATTTCATTGTTCCCAAGAGAAAGCAAACCAATACACCCTTGCCAAATAGTAAATCTAAACCTCCTCTTAACTCTTGTCCCTCCCCCCATTATTTAACTCTGCTGTTACTGTGCTAGTGCTGATGGTTTCCTTTTGAACATAGCTTATGCATGCAATAGCAGTTTCCCCCCTGTACCCTGGACTTAAACACTTTTTGTGCAAGAATCATATCTTTTAAGTAATTCTTGCAAGAACTAATTCATATTTCTAACGTTAAGCAGTGGGACACATAGGTCTATACAAACCCTTTCAATCTTGTTCATTTTCAATATGCTAGTATTACTGTTAGATCCACTAGAGAATCACCTTTGGTACTATCTATTCCTTTACATTGGAGTTCAATGTCATTAGCTAACGATTCACCCATCTCTAGCTTCTATGTATCTCTAAGTCCCCTATATTCTGTATTATAAGCCTCTGATTATACCTTTACACTGGTCATAAAAGTGGAATCCTACAGTACCTATCCTTTTGTGTCTGGCTAATTTCACTCAACATTATGTCCACAAGACTCATCCATCTTGTCATGTGCTTCAGGACATCATTTTGTCTTACTGCTGCATAATATTCCATCATATGTATATACCACATTTTGTTGATCCACTTGTCTGTTGTTGGGCATTTGGTTTGTTTCCATCTTTTGATGATTGTGAATAATGCTGCTATGAACATCAGTGTGCAAATGTCTGTTTGTTATGTTGCTTTCAGCTCTTCTGGGTATATACCAAGTAGTGCTATTGCTGGGTTATAGGGCAACTCAATATTTAGTTTCCTAAGGAACCGCCAAACAGTCTTCCATAGTGGCTTCACCATTATACATTCCCACCAGCAGTGCATAAGTGTCCAGCAGTGCGTAAGTGTCCCAATTTCTCCACATCCTCTCCAACATTTATAATTTCCTATTTGTTAAATAACAGCCATTCTTATAGGTGTGAGGTGGTACCTCATTGTAGTCTTGATTTGCATTTCCCTTATAGTCAATGATAATGAGCATTTCTTCATGCACTTTTGAGCCATCTGTATTTTCTCTTCAGAAAAATGACTGTGTCTTTAGCCCATTTTATAATTGGGTTGTTTGCTCTTTTGTTGTTGAGTTGTATGATCTCTTTGTATAAACAGGAAATCAAACCTTAGTCTGATATGTGATTTCCAAATATTTTCTTCTGTTGAGTTGGCTGTCTCTTCACCTTTTTGATAAAGTCTTTTGAGGTGCAGAAGCATTTGATTTTGAGGAGCTCCCATTTATCTGTTTTTACATTTGTTGCTTGTGTTTTGGGTGTAAAGTTTAGGAAGCTACCTCCTATTACTACATCTTGCAGATGTTTCCCTACATTTTCTTCTAAAAGCCTTATGGCGCTAGTTCTTACATTTAGTTATTTGATCCACTTTGAGTTAATTTTTGTGTAGAGTGTAAGATAGGGGTCCTCTTTCATTCTTTTGGCTATTGATATCCAGTTCTTCCATGCCCAATTATTGAAAAGACTATTTTGTACCAGTTCCAAGGATTTGGGGGCCTTGTCAAAAATCAGTTGACCATAGATTTAGTGGTCTATTTCTGCACTCTCAATTCGATTCCATTGGTCAGTGCTTCTGTCTTTGTGCCAATGCCATGCTGTTTTGACCACTGTGGCTTAATAATAGGTTTGAAAGTCAAGAAGTGTTAATCCTCCCACTTCATTCTTCTTTTTTAAGAATGCTTTTAGCTATTCAGGGTCTCTTTCCCTTCCAGATGAGTTTGGTAATTAGCTTTTCCAAATCTTCATAGTAGTTTGTTGGTATTTTGATTGGTACTGTATTGAATCTGTAGATCAATTTAGGGAGAATTGACATCTTAACTATATTTAGCCTTCCTGTGCATGAGCAAGGAATGTCTTTCCACCTATTTAGGTGGAAAAGAATTCTTTTAGCAATGTAATGTAGTTTTCTGTGTAGAAGTCCTTTACATCCCTAGGTAAGTTCATTCTTAAGTACTTGATTCTGCTAGTTGCTATTTTAATGGAATTTTTTCCTTAACTGACTCCTCAGGTCATGCTTGTGTGTAGAGATGTTACTGATTTTTGCACCTTAATTTTATATCCTGCCACCTTACTGAATTTGTTTATTAGGTCAAATAACTTTGCTATAGATTTCTTAGGATCTTCCAAGTATAGTATCATATTATCTGCAAGTAATGAGAGTTTTACTTCTTCATTTGCAATTTGGATGCCTCTTATTTCTTTGACCTGCCTGATTGCTCTAGCTAGACCTTTTAGCATAGTGTTGAATAATAGTGGTGATAGTGGGCATTCTTGTCCTATTCCTGATCTTAGGGGGAAAGCTTTAAGTCTCTCTCCATTGAGTGCAATGCTGGCTATCGGTTTTTCATATATCCCCTTTATCATATTGAGGTAGTTACCTTTGATGCCTACCTTTTGAAGTATTTTCATCAGAAAAGGATGCTGAATTTTGTCAGATGCTTTTTCAGCATCAATTGAAATGATCATGTGATTTTTCCCTTTTGATTCGTTAATGTGCTGTATTACATTAATTGATTTTTCTTGTGTTGAACCATCCTTGCATTCCTGGTATAAACCCCTCTTGGTAATGTGTATAATTCTTTTAATGTGTTGTTGGATTCAATTTGCTAATATTTTGTTGAGAATTTTTGCATCTATGTTAATTAGGGAGATTGGCCTGTAGTTTTCCTTTCTTATAGCATCATTATTTGGTTTTGATATGAAAATGATATTAGCTTCATAAAATGAGCTAGGTAGAGTTCTTTTGTCCTCAATTTTTTGGAAACATTTGAGCAGGATTGGTGTTAATTCTTTTTGGAATGTCTGATAAAATTCCTCTGTGAAGCCATCTGGCCATGAGCCTTTCTTTGTAGGAAGATTTTTGATGACTGATTGAATCTCTTTACTTGTGATTGGTTTGTTTAGATCTCCTGTTTCTTCCTGAGTCAGTGTAGCTTGTTCGTGTGTCTCCAGAAATTTGTTCATTTCATCTAAGTTGTCTAGTTTGTTGACATATAGTTGTTCATAGTATCCTCTTAAGATTTCTTTTATTTCTTCAGGTTCTGTGGTAATGCACCCCTTCTCATTTCTGATTTTGTTTATTTGCATCTTCTTTCTTTTTTTCTTTGTCAGTCTTGCTAGTGGCCCATCAATTTTATTGATTTTCTCAAAGAACCAACTTTTGGTTTTATTGATTCTTTCTATTGTTCTCCCATTCATTTATCTCTGCTTTAATCTTTGTTATCTCTCATCTTCTGTTTGCATTGGGATTAGTTTGCTGTTCTTTCTGAAGTTCCTCCACATGTGCTGTTAAGTCCTTGATTTTTGCTCTTTCTTGTTTTTTAATATAGGCTTTTAGGGCAATAAATTTCCCTCTCAGCGCAGCCTTTGCTGCATCCTATAAGTTCTGATAAGTTATATTCTCATTTTCATCTTCAGATAGCTACTGATTTCTCTAGCAATTTCTTCTTTGACCTACTAGTTGTTTAAGAGTATGTTATTTAATCTCTATATATTTTTGAATGTTCTCATTCTTTGTTGGTTTTTGAGATCCAGCTTCATCTCATTGTGATCAGAGAAAGTGCTTTGAATAATTCCAATGTTTTTGAATTTATAAAGACCTATTTTGTGCCCCAGCACATGATCTATCTTGGAGAATGTTCCATGTTCACTAGAGAAGACTGTATATCCTTGTATTTTGGGGTGCAGTGACCTATATATGTCTGTTAGGTCTAATTCATTTATCAGGTTATTAAACTTCTCTATTTTCTTGTTGATCGTCTGTCTGGTTGTTCTATCTATAGAAGAGAGTGGTGTATTGAAGTCTCCTACTATTATTGTTGAAACATCTGCCGCTCCCTTCAGTTTTGCCAATGTCTATCTCATGTACTTTGGAGCTCCTTGATTGGGGGCATAAAGATTTATGATTGTTGTATCTTCTTGGTGAATTGACCCTTTAATTAGCATATAGTGTCCTTCTTTGTCTCTTAGGATGTCTTTACATTTAAAGTCATTTTGTCTGATCTTAGTATAGCTACTCCTGCTTTGTTTTGGTTACAACTTGTGTGGAAAGTCTTTTTCTATCCTTTCATTTTCAATATATTTGTATCCTTGTGCCTAAGATGAGTCTCTTGTAAGCAGCATATAGCTGGATTATGTTTCTTAATCCATTCTGCCCATCTGTATCTTTTAATTGGTAAGTTTAGTTCGCTAACATTCAAACTTATTACTGAAAAGGTGTTTCTTGAATCCACCATCTTATCTTTTATAATTTATTTGTCAGACCTATATACTCTTTTCCCTCTTTCTCTTTGTATTCTTTAAATTACTGTTAGTGGTACTCTTCAATCCTGTGCCCTCCTCCAGACTTCCCTCTCCTGTCTTTCTTTTTCAGTTGGCAGAACTCCTTTTAGTATTTCTTGTAGTGCCGGTCTCTTGTTGACAAATTCTTTCAGGACTTCTTTGTCTGTGAAAACTTTAATATGGCCCTCAGTTTTGAAGGACAATTTGGCTGGGTACAGAATTCTTGGCTGAAAGTTTTTCTCTTTCAGGATCTTGAATATATCATACCACTGCCTTCTCACCTCCAGGGTGCTAGCTGTAGTCTGAACTCAGTCTTATTTAGTTTCCCTTGTATGTAGTAGATTGTTTTTTTCTTGCTGCTTTCAGGATTTTCTGCTTCTCTTCAACATTTGACAGACTAATTAGTACATGCATTAGGGAATGCTTATTTGGATTTATTCTGTTCAAAGTTCGTTGGGTTTCTCTGATTTGTATATTAATGTCCTTTATGAGAGTTGGCAGTTTTCTCCCATTATATCCTCAACTACTCTTCCTAGCCCTTTACTCCTCTCTTCTCCTTATGGGACACCAGTGATTCTTATATTTGTGCTCTTTATGTTGTCTATCATTTCCCTGAGATTGAATTCAATTTTTTCTGTCTTTTTTGCCATTTGCTGTTTTGAGTCTTTGAAGTCAGTTATCCTGTCCTCTATACCACTTATTATTTCTTCTGCTTCTTCAGATCTGCTGTTGTGTGCCTCTAGTATGTTTTTTATTTGGTCAACAGAGTCTTTAATCTCTGACATCTGCTATTTTTCTATTTATTCTTTCAAATTCCTTTTTTGTGCTTGTCTACTGTCTTCTTGATCTCCTTTATGTCATTTGCTATCCCACTAATTCTATTAGAGTTGTATGAACATCTTTGATTAGTTGTTCCAACATCTTTGTCTCCTCTAGTGTTTTAATTTGGTCATTAGACAGGGCTATATCTGTCTGCATTATAATATGCTTAGTGATCTTCTGCTGTCTTTGTGGGATGTAAATATCTTGATTGATTTACTTTGGGAGTTGATTTATTTCAGTAGTCTAAGGCTTTGTGTTTGTGGGATGGATGTGCAGCAGGGAGCAGGTTCAGGGTGGGGCACTCAGTGCAGTGATTTGTTTCAGGGCAGGTATAGGCATGGGTTGGGGATGTTATGTGCTGATGCTTGTGAATGTGGGCACCCAGTGGCCAGGGAGGATGTAGCTGTGCAAGTACACCATTCTGGAGGGTGTAACTCTGGTGTGCACTAGTCTAAGGCATGGGGCCCTTTGTGCTCATGCCTAGAGCTGTGGCAGCAGGTTGGTGTTATGCCTTCATGGATTGGGGGCAGATGTAACCCGGCTGTGCAGTTCAGCACTTGCTCAGAGCTGGGAATTGTGGCTGAGGACCATGTACATGTGTGGTTCTAGGACTGCTATAAAGTGTGGTTCCCAGAGCTGAATGACGTGCCTGGGGACCCTTGTGCATGTGTGGGCCTAGGAATGCCATTAACTGATGCGCAGAGCTCAGGGGAGGTGCTGTGAGGCTGTGTGAAACTATGGGCAGGTGGCGAGAGTAGCCTGAGTATGGAGGTTAGTGCCTGCAGCCTTTATGTGCTGGCAACAGCCTGTGGGGGACAGGGAGGGGGAGGTAGTGCTTGGGAGGGGTGCAGGAGAAGTGGGTTGGGCTGCATTTAGGATGGGGTTGTGGGGCAGGTATGTAGGCTGGTGGGGTGGGGGTGTCTAGAGCACAGGGAATGGGAGCAGGTGACAGAGTTCAGGTATGTGGGGTGTGGGGTGAGTCACCAGTCATGGGGCTGCACTGGTGAGGGTAGCACACTCAAGGAATACAACCTGGCTTACTTCCTAGTCCCAGGCTCCTGTCCATGTACTCCCGTGGGCTCTGCGCCTCCACTCCAGGCTCCAGCTTTCTGCCTCTCAGTTCCTCGGCCTCTGCAACCAGGGCTGCCTTATGTGGTGCAGAAGGCTCTCCCAGGTCAGCCACACTCCCAAATTGCTGCCTCAATCACATTCCTGTCCCTTCTCTAACTTTTCCATGGAGCAGGGCTAATCTTGAGCTGCTCTATTTGGCCGTCTTCCCAGAAGTCTCCCAGCCAAGTGTTTATCAAACACTTTTTTTTTACATCAGCAGGCACAAGGAATCAAACCCCAGTCTCCGGCATGGCAGGCGAGAACTCTGCCTGCTGAGCCACCATGGCCCGCCCTATCAAACACTTTTTGTATGTTAGAAATATGCTCTGAGTGGGAGTGGGTAGAAAGGCACCCAGCAACAAAGCTGTTTCTTTAAAGGAGTTCAGAGGCTAGTTGAGAAACAGACATATAGAAATATTTTCAAAGTTAATGTACATTTAGTAGATATCTTGTATTGGGTAGCCTAATATATATTAAAAATAAAAATAAAAACGTGATAAATGCAGACCATATCGAGGCGGATGAAGTTACAGAGAAGGAGAGAGTCAAGTTAGGAGTGGGCATGGGAGTGTCAAGGATAGCTTTCCTGAAAAGACTGTGATTAAGCTAGTTTGGGAAAGAACTCTTTCCTAAGCAAATTACTATAGGGAGAGGCAATGTTCTTCCCAGGCCACTGTACATTATCATCACTGTCACCAGTCCCAAACCTTTATCTGCATCTACGTCTATATTTATCTATTATCTATCTAATCTAATCTATCTATCTAATCTGTCCTCTATCTCTCTATAATCATCATTTATCTAATCTATCATTAATATATTAATAACATAATCATCTAATCTGTCTGTCCATCTATCTATCTAATCTGTCATCTGCTTCTCTTGTAATCATCTATCTAATCTATCACTAATCTGTATCTAACTTTCTCAACTATCTAATCACCAGTCTCTATTTAACCAAGGAAGATTAATTGCACTGTGGTTTGGGACATTCTCTAGGAGTAGAAATGTATTCATTTTAGAAAGCAGTTTTGTTTTGGGGTCCTATAAAATGCTACTCTATATCTTTGCATTCATATTAAAAGTGATTTCCAAATCAAGTTTGAGAAACTCTGTGGTTTTTCAGAGCAGGTTCAGGAGGAAGGGAGGATTCAAATTAGTGACAGTGTGATTCTGCAGTCACTTTCCCCTAGGCCTCAGCCAGAGCAGAATATATATATGGGATTTTATTATGCAATTTCACTTGAAGAAAAAAAATAGAAAATAAAAGTCTTTACTATAATATAAGTCACATTATTTTTTTACTTAAAAAGTATTTAATGTGTATTGATTGAATGGATAATAAATATGTTGGTGCATATCTCGCCATTACAGAGTTAGGCTGTTAAGGCAAAAGGGCAATTTGAGACCATTTGGAGTAACCCTTTTATTTCATAGATGAATAAACTAAAGGTCAAAGATGTTATATGATTTGCTCCAGGTTTTACTGGCATTATTTTGGTAGATTTCCATTCTATTACTTTCTAAGTGTCACAAATAAAGTCACATATTGTAAGAGAATCAATAAACTATTGAGTCTTCGTAGCATTCTGGGAAAGTTTCAATCTGTTTATTATACTTTTCCAATTATATCATATGTAATATAATTATCTAATTAGATTAAATTTTCTTCCCATTCTCTAGTATGAGATGTTCTTCTTTAGGCTAATCAAGTAAAAGTAAAATTACCCTAAAGTCTTATACAATGACAGATTTTGAATTTTAATTCAAGTAAAAGACTATTTCAGATTACTTACTATCAAGATTTTAACTTAAATTATATTAGAAGGTACTTTAAAAATGTTAGAAGTGTTTTTCTCTCTTTGTTTTTTGTATTTTATTTCTGCAGTTGGACGCTGATGGCACCATTACTATAGAGGAGCAGATTGTCCTTGTGCTAAAAGCTAAAGTCCAGTGTGAACTCAACATCACAGCTCAGCTCCAGGAGGGAGGTAAAGGTGCTAAGACGTGTCCCACCCTTTTCTCCCCATCCTAGTTCTAAAAAAGATTTCAAATTTTCCTCCTGATTTAGTGTTAGAGAATTCCTTATCAGTCTTTTCCTGCTTCCAGGTAGAGGGGTGTGTAGTAGAATAATGCTCTTTTTATCTCTTCATCCCATGTGCTCTTCCCTCCTTATATATCCATATGTATCCTGGATCCATAATCATTTTTTTCATCTTCTTGTCCTATTCTTTCCTGAGACCTATGTCTTAAAATCTCCCACTCATGGGGAGTTTTTCAATATTTTATTGAAGTTTTGCAATGTTTTCGCCTCATCTATTTTGCAGCTATGTTATGAGGTATATACAAGTTAAGAAATGTTATACTGACTGGCAGATGGACCCTTTTGTAAGTATGAAGCAAACCTCTTAATCTTTATAAATTATTATATTAAATTGAACAATATTTAATAAATAAAACTGGCTGTCTCTTGCCTGGTATTTGTCTTGCATATCTTTTCCTCACCTTTTATTCAATTTTTCTGTATATTTATGACCCTGGAGTATCTTTTTTTTTTCATGGGCAGGCACTGGGAATCTCTCAGGCAAAAACTCTGCCTGCTGAGCCACTGTGACCTGCCCTGAAGTATCTTTTATAAGCAGCTCATTCATGGACCTTTTATTTTTATCCATTCTGATGGTTTTTGTCTTTTAACTGAAGAGTTTAGCCCAGTTAAATTAATTGTGATTACTATTATACAGTGTTTGAATTTTATTTTACCTTCTTATTTGGCCCTTTTATTTCACCAACTTTTCCTCTGTGTCCCTTCTATTTCCACTGTACAATGCCCCATCTTTGGTTTCTTTTAGAATGATAGAGACTTTTTTCCTTATTTTCTTTTTTCTTGTACTACTAATTTGAATGATAAATTCAATTTGTTTAGTGTTTATCCTAGAAATTTTTTCATGTTTATTTAATTTTGGAAAGTTTTATGTTAATCAATAATTTCCTCCTTCCAAATAAAATAAAGAATTTGGAATACTTTAATTACTTCTCAAATTATGTGCTATAGTCATAGGGGATTTTAATTTTGCCTCAATTTTGTGTTATTAAACATAAAATGTGCAGTCAGTATTTACTTAAGTGTATTCAAATGCATGTTATGTTCTTTTCACACTATTCGGTCTTAACAGCTCATGCTTGCATTCTGAGATAATTTTCCTTTCTGAAGTATGTCTTTTTAGGATTTCTTTAAGTTAGACTCTTTTGGTAGTGAGCTCTCTGTTTTTTTTTTCTAAAAATGCATGTCAATCTCATTCTTGAAAGATACTTTTTATGACATATGATCCTTGGTTGTAAATTATTTACCTTTAGTACCTGAAGATATTGTTTCATATTTTCCTAGCTTCCATTGTTTTTGTTAATAAATCATTTCTCAGCTTTGTTGGTGATTAGTTTTTCTCTCTAGTTCTTTTTAAGAGCTTCCCTTTGACTTTCACATTCTGCAGTGTCACTCTGTATCTCAGTATAGACGCATTGGATTTCCTGATTCTGTGTATCTGTTTCTTTATTCAGCGCCAGGAATATTTCAGCATTTCACCTTGGAAAATTTGCTTTCCTTCATTTTCTCCTTCTGGGACTTTAAGTAGATAAATACAGGACCCAGGTATTTCACACTGTCCCCCATGTCTCCATATCTTATGTATTTTTCCTTTTCTTTGTCTTTCTACTGCTGTTTTGATTGTTTCTTCAAACCTACTTTTCAGTTTACCATTACTCTCTTTAGCTTTGTCTAATAGCCATTAAATCCATCAATTAAGTTAGTTTCAATTATTATATTTTTTCATTTTCTGAAACTTCACATTCAATTTTGATAGTATCTTATACCTTCAATATTATTTCAATTTCTTTTTCTCTTAAACATTTTATATTTTGCGTTTGATAATTCCAATATCCACAGACTTTGCTGGTCAATGCTAAGTAAAATACATGATGGCTTATTTCCTTGTGTGTTAATGAGCCATGATAAGGAACTCATAAGATCCTGGTTTAAAGTTTATCCCTCCAGAGAAAATTTGTGTTAGCGTCTGCAAAGTGCTTAGAGGAATTAGAGCTCTAAGTCTACTTTAAACTAAATTTAGCCCACATAGTGTGGACTTGCAGTTAGAAATTTTCAGGGAACATTTTTTTTCTCCACTGCTTCCTATTTCAACTCTAGATAGAGTCAAGGCTGAGGCTGATCTATCTCTTTCTAAAGGATGGTTTTGTTTCTAGTTCACATATTAAGGGGGTAATTTTTTTTTGGATCCAGACATTAAACAAAGGTTTCCAATCCATTTTCCCGCACTGATAAGACCCCGGACTTCAACTTTTGTTGCCTAAATGCCATCAAAATCCAAACTCTAAGCCGTCAGATCAGTAGAAGTCCCCGGAGCAAGCCCCAAATGCAGTGCTTGCTGACCCTGCAGAATAACTTCTGGCCTCATATTGATTCCTTTAGTTTATACTAATTTAGCCTTTCTAGAACTAGATGGGAGTTCTCTGCATGGCTCACTAATAAGCCAGAAAAAGAAATCCCCCAAGCTACCTTCTAGAGAATGTGCTTGTCAATATCTCACATATGGGGATCTACTAACAAAGGAGGAACATTACTATGGAGGAATTTTATGGGATTGTTATCTAAGAGGGATGAATTAATTATTTTCTATAATAGTTCATAAAAGTTTGAGCTGAAAGATATCTCAGAGACTATCTAGCTCAACATATCTTATTCAGTTTCCCTTTAAGAGTTCAACAAATATTATTATATGCCCACAGTTGATGCTACCACATAGGCACTTGAAAAAAATGATGATTCAGTCCTTACCCTGTAGCTGATGGGCTAGTAAGAAAGGTATGCCATGTAAGGTTAACAGCTAATTCATCAGGGAGGGCCCAGAGAAGGCTTCCTGGAGAAAGAATCACTTCATCTTAAAACTAAAGGATGAGGGTGGGCCACGGTGGCTCAGCAGGCAAGAGCGCTTGCCTGCCATGCCAGAGGACCCGGGTTCGATTCCCGGTGCCTGCCCATGTAAAAAGGAAAAAAAAAAAAAACAGCTAAAGGATGAGTAGGAGTTAGATGTATAGAGAAGGTAGTAAAAGGCATTCCAGACAGAAGAAAGAGATGGGCAGAAGCAAGCAAGTGTGAATCAGTCATACCACACAAATTACACATAAAATAATAAATGGACTAAGTGTGAATAAATGTAATATCTAGAATTTGTGAAGAAGCGAGTCATGTGAAACATGAAAAATACTGAGAGAAAAGACACTTGTGTTTTATTTATTTATTTATTTATTTATTTATTTATTTATTTATTTGGTGTGCTATATGGTGGGGGTCACACTTCATTCTTTTTACATGTGAGTATCCCCTTATTGCAGCACCATTTGCTGAATTTTTGTTTGTTTGGTTTTTCATTTGTTTGCGTTGCTTGTTTCTTTGTTTGGGAAGTGCATGGACTGAGAATTGAACCAGATCTCCCACATGGCAGGCAAAAATTCTACCGCTGAACTACCCTCGTGACCCCAAGAAACATGTTTTTAAGGTCCTTTTCCATACAAATAAGATAGAATTAAATCTGGCCAAATTTTGGTTTATCTTTCAATGAAATGTCTAATTATTTGTGAATTGACTCAAAATTTCTTTATAATTAAGAAAAAATGCAATGATATTTGAACTCACTAATTAAAGAAATCTTCTTTAAAAAAATTCATCTAGATTGAGAGATGTATGTAAAAATATTTATTGAGGCATTATTCTGTCTAATATTTACTTTCAAATACCGCAGCAAAAAAATTAGATGATATAAATATGGTCATTCATTGATGACTGTTAATTCTAGATGGGTATATAATATTCTCTTTTCTTTCTGAAAAAAATTATAACAACAAGAAAGTAAAAAATTTCTTAATGTTTTTGAAAGAAAAAAATGCAAATGTAAATTCAAATACGTACTTATAAAGCTATTCTATTATTTAAAATAGAATAAAATATTATCCCCTTCCAATTATGTAACTGAAGAACTGAAAAGAGACAAAGTTGGATTCTCTAAATTTTAAATTGTTCTGTCAAAATATCATGGTTGTAAAGCTTCAATAGGAATTTGTTTTCTTGGCACACACAAAAGATTATGGAGATTATAATTAATGATACTAATTTATAAAGCGAGATTGTTGAGTCATTAGGCAATTAATTATATTCTTGCCAAATAATGAAAGCATTTACTCACATAGGATGTGACATGATGATCAAAGAAAAGATGATAATTAGAATAACTCTATTATTTGTACAAGGTCCTGGATTCCTCAATATTTTCAGCCTTTTGAAAATATTTATCTTTCTCTTTGTCAAAGACCACCAGAGAAATGAAACTATGGCTGAAAATGAAGATAAGCTACAGGAATATTGTTTCGGAGCTAGTGTTGGCTTCTTTGAATTTGTGTGCATATATGTGTGTGTACATGCCTGGGGTGGAATCTTGAGAGGAACTGGAAAACTCCCTTTTAGAGCATGAGGAAAAAATCTGAGTTTCTCCATAGCAATATTAAGAATCTGTAATTACAAATGAACAGGTCTTTGGATTTTTTTTTTTGCATGGGCAGGCACCGGGAACCAAACCTGGGTCTCCGGCATGGCAGGCGAGAACTCTGCGTGCTCAGCCACCGTGGCCCACCCCTAGTCATAACCTTTGCCAGAAAATAGCACATGACATTGCAGCACACGTTTTAAAGGGACAGTTAGGTTATTGAAAAAGAATGTGTGCCCAGGTCCAATTTCTGTAGATTGCACAATAGATATCAGGTAAAGCACTGAACAGTCGAAGTGTTTAAGACTTGTGGCCCATTAATGGCTTAGTGGAGTGGATGGAAAGCAGTATGGAGTGTTATTAAAATAAAGTGCCTAGGGCAAAGTTAATGGGAGAGATTAATTCGTTACACTGCATACACAGAAAGGAAACAATACCAACAAATAAGATAATGGTGAAAACAGAGGCAGGAGAAGTTGGGCACCAGAGGCAGGAGCCTGTATGCAGAGATCCCAGGACTTTTTGATATATGGAGTCCAGGCTTTCTTAAATGGGCTAAAGTGAGGCTGTTCCCAAGGAAGAACTCTGTGGACAAGGGAGGAAATTTTTTATTGCTTCAGCTATACACAAGGCAAATAAAATATTTGTTTCCATATGATATGGTGAACACTAAAGAAAATTCAGGTTTATGCTGCATTCTCTTAGAGAGCAGTGTTTGGATGAGGTTCTGTTTTGTTGACTATTAAAAAGCAAACAAATAAATTGACACCATGAACATGAGCTTGAACAAATCCTTTTAGCTATCATTAGTATAATTGGTCACTAAAAAAATTGAGAGTTGTAGTATTGGTGAAAGGCAGTATAATGGTCCCCCAGAGATGTCTCCTGTGTTATGCCTGTGTGTGTTATGTTACCTGACAAAAGGAACTTTGCAGATGGAATTAAGGTTACAGACCTTAAAATACAGAGATTACTTTGGGTTATCTAGGTGTCCAATGTAATTGCATGGGTGCTTAAAAATGGAAGGAAGACAGAAGAGCCCATTAGAGAGATGTGGCAGAAGGGGAGAGCAGTAGAGATTCAGAAGAGAAAGACTCGACTTGCTTTGCTGCCCTTGAAAATGGAGGAAGGCAAGCATGAGCCATGGAATGCAGGTGGGCTCTAGAAGTTGCCGACAGCCAGCAAGGAAACAGGCACTTCAGTCCTACAAATGCAAGAAAATGGATTCTGCCAATGACCCGAATGAGCAAGGAAACAGCCTCGAGAAAGGAAGGCAGCCCTGCTGATTCATTGATTTCCACCTTGTGAGACAGTAAGCTGAGACACAGCTGAGTCCACTGAAGTTCTGACTTACAAAAACTATGTGATAATAAATTTGTGTTATTTAAGCCATTAAGTTTGTGGCAGTTAGTTACCATAGCAATAGAGCACTCATGCCAGCACTCATTAGAAGCAGTATTTCTTTGGGAAACAGGGTATGGCACTATGCTCTCTTCTTTCTAGTACAATACAGAACTACTAATGGGAAGGAGTCCTGAAGAGCCCAGGGTATTGACATTGACCGAATATTTTGTAAGCCTCTGTCATGTGCCAGGTGCTTTTCCAGGCAGGTGGCCAAAGCATGAAATAAAACAGGCCAAAATCCCTACCCAACAGTAAAATAACATTTATTTAATATTTGCAGGTGATGAGAAATCAGATAAAAAATATAACAGGAAAAAGGGAGACAGCGAGTGTTTGGGGATGTAGTTTTAAATTGTAAAAGCTTACTCAGATGTTGACATTTGAGTAAAAATCTGAAGGAGGCAAGGAAATAAGCCTGGAGGTGATCTGAGGGAACCACATTAACTTCAGGAAAGAGTAAGCAGGACCACAGTTGAGAATTAGGGGCAAGCACAAGGAGGTGAGTGAGGGAAATAAGCTGGGAAAGGGGGCAGACCAGTAAGGAACTTCATATATACTAAAGATTGGGCTCTACTCAGTGTGAGATGGAGAGCCTTTGGAGGATTCTGAGCTACTATTAGAATAAATGAAAGGAGGGCAAAGATGGGATCAGGAGACCAGTGAGGAGGCTTTTACAGTTATCCAGGCTGGAGGCGACCTGGTGGGGACTGTGGTGATGGCAGTGGAGGTGGAAGTGATAGGGTTAGGGATACATCTTGAAAGTAGAATTTGTAAGAATTTTGTTTGTTTTGTGGGTTAGGCTCAAAGAAATTACTTAAAATTGGTAAAAAAAAAAAAAAAGAAGTCTTGGAGCTTATGTGTGAAGCTCTGTATTATGTGTTGTGTTCTTTGGCCACAATTTTTAGAAATTTAGGATAAGTTTGTAGATACAATTATGAAGTCTGAAGATCTTTGCTACAGAAGTTGTTTACGATGACTGCTAATATTTCTAATATACTAGTTGCTATAACTGTTATAACTAATATGTGGAATAATTCAGTTATTTTCATTTATGCAAATAAAACATTCATATTGACTGGACTTTAGATTGGGAAGGTGGATTTTGGGACATTTGCATCACATCCATGGAATTCTAGTTTATAAAATTGCCAGTTTGGTTTACATTTTGCCACAGGTAGAGGCCTGAAATTTTGTATTTTTGAATGCTTTATTTTCTCTAGTTCCAAATGCATTTTTATTTGTCTATTTGCTTTTTATTATTTTTTTTCCTTACCAGAGGGAAATTGTTTCCCAGAATGGGATGGACTCATTTGTTGGCCCAGAGGAATAGCAGGGAAAATATCAGCTGTCCCATGCCCTCATTATATTTATGACTTCAATCATAAAGGTATTGAATTTTTCTGATGTGATTAATTTGAAACAAAAATTTACTTCTCTGTTTTTGCTAAGCTATCTCACCATTTTTGTTCTTGTCTTTATAGGATTAGCTTTCCGACACTGTAACACCAATGGCACATGGGATTTTGTGCACAATTTAAATAAAACATGGGCCAATTATTCAGAATGCCTTCACTTTCTGCAGCCAGATATCAACTTAGGAAAGGTAATGATATTTTGGGGTCTGTGAAACTCTAAGGACAAACAGAAAAATTTTTTTTATGCAATTCTTGTTTTTCAACCATTATATATAAAAACCTTTTCATTCTATGACATGGAGCTCATAAAAGTTAAAAACAAGATTGGAATTCAGAACCTTTTCTTAACCAGGCATCTGAAGCATTCTTGAATTTTCCTTTTGTTGGTGTTAATTAGTTGAGATATATACATATAGTCATAAATATGAATGTATGTGTATATTATATTATATTTTATTATGTTATATATATAAAAATAATTAATCAGCAGCATGATTTATAATTTCTTCTTGGTTACCCATGAATGCCTGCATTTCTTTTTATATTTCATAGAGGACCTTTGTATTTTAGAGATGTGTTTTCCATCTCATGATATTTGCCAGTGGGTAATTTCATTAGTATATGAAAGAGCAGAGGTGTAGAATTATAGAAGAGTAAGCTCACCATATAGATCTTCCAGCACAATACTTTAATTTTATGATGTGAGTAAACTCAGAAGCAGAAATTAAGTGCTGCTCAGAGTGACACAGTTCGTTCATGAAAGGGTCTCCAGCAGAGCCTGTGTCTCCTAATTTCACCACAGAGTGGTTTCCAGCCAGGGTACTGGGAACTTCCAGGTATTTTAAGTTATTCATGGTGCTTTAAAGGTCAAGCTTAAATGCATATCACTTAGCTCCCAAATAAAAATGTATGGTAATATATACATATGATTCTCAGAGTCAA
>PVIY010038498.1:0-23867 GCA_004026745.1 Myrmecophaga tridactyla | reverse complement strand
CCTGGACCTGGGCCTCGTGCGACCAGCGCCCCCCGGGGACCCCCAGCGAGTCCCCTCCTTTCCGGGGCTCGGGCCGGCCCTGCCCTACCTGTCACCTGCAGGTTCAGCCACTTCTCCTTGAACTGATACCTCCTCCTCCCGCCCTCCTCCACCAGGAGCACATAGGTCCCCGCGTCGCTCCTTCTGGCGTCTGTGATGTGCAGGGAGCAGCTGTTGGACCCGGGCTCCGCGAGGAGGTGGAAGCGGCCCCGGGTCTGCCACTTCACGGGCTCGCCTGGCTTGTTCGTGGCCACCGGAGGGTCATAGTACACGCTGTCCTCGCTCCAGAACCAGGAGACGTACAGGGCGTTGGGCGGCGGTCTCCCGGGGTAGGAGAAGGAGCAGGGCACGAGCGCGCACAGGCCCTCCTGCACCGCCACCGCCTCGGGCACGCGCAGCTGGAAGCCGGCCTGCTCCTGCCGGGACCCTGGGGGGCAGCGGGGGCACCCGGAGGCTCAGCCGCAGCCCCGGCCGCCCGCCCGCCCCGCGGCCCCGGCGCACTCACCCGCCCACAGCAGGGGCAGCAGCAGCAGCCGCAGCATGTCCGAGCGCGCGGGCCCGGGGCGCGCCGGCCCCCGTCGGGGAAGGAGACTCCGGGAAGGAGCGCGGGCTGGGGCCGAGGAGCCCCAACAGGCAGGGGGTGGGGAGAGAGTGTGGCCAACCCCGGAAGGGGAACTTGGGGCACCAGGGGCAGGGGGGCTGGGGGCGGGCCGGAGGGCCAGCCGGGGCCCCTCCCTTCATTGCCCGGGAGCCGTCGAGTTCCGGAGATGGCGAGTGTTACCTATGCGCCTGGAGTGAGGAGAAAGTTTCCGTGAGACGCACGAAAGGGAGAGACAGCCGGGGGCTTAGAGGGCTGAGTCCAGGGTTGAGAAGTTTCCGGCAGGACACTGGACCTTGCGGTGGTCGCCGGGAGCCGGGAGGAGAGCACCAAGGGCATGAATTTAGGTGGGAAAGAGATGAGGGCCAGCTCCACTGATTCCCACCTTCCCACCGGGAAAACTAAAAATAGAGATGCAGGTGGGGAATTATTTTAAGACCACTGAAGAACTAAGAGGGGAAAGAAGAATTTTCAATCCAAAATGTAGGAGAGTGTGGGAAACCCAGAGATGGGAATTCCACCCAGGGCAAACTCGAACCTGGGGGCTTCCGCGGACCTGAGGGTGGGAGTCAGACTGTATCCCAGGGACAGGGGCTGGACAGGGCTGGAGGGCGCATGCATCCTGCACACTCACAGACTCCGTGCTCGTGATTAGAGGGACACAGACTCACCCAGGAGCACCCCACCCTTTGGGAGTCGCCCCATCGGTGGCAGGGACGGCAGAAGCATTTCTGGGTTGCAGGGTGAAGACCTTGCCCTGTGACAGTTGTGTTCTCCAAACCCATGCTCTAATTTATCCAGCAGAAGTGAGAACGCAGAAGGGCGGGTCAGGGGAGAGGAAGTAGCAGCCTGAGCCACAAGATGTAGATGTAAGGACCCTAATTCAACAGAAAATGACATTTCCCCATAACATCTCCCCATGGGCAGAGATGAGGCCAGACTAGTCCACATCAGGGACCAGAGTCCAGCATGGCCTGGTGACCCAGATACACTTCTGAGGGTGTCTGTTCTAGTTTGCTAGCTGCTGGAATGCAATACATCAGAAACAGAATGGCTTTTAAAAGAGGAAATTTATTAGGTTGAAAGTTTACAGTTCTAAGGCCGAGAAAATGTCCCAATTAAAGCGAGTCTATAAAAATGTCTAAATTAAGGTACCAACAAGAGATTACCACCACTCAAGAAAGGCCGATGAAGTTCAGAGTCTCCCTCTCAACTGGAAAGACACATGGCTAATATGGCCATGTCTTCTAGCTTCCTCTCCAGGCCTCTTCCTTTATGAAGTTCCCCAGGGGCATTCTCCTTCTTCATCTCCAAAGGTTGCTGGCTGGTGGACTCTGTGGTTCTCTTGTCATTCTGAAGCTTTCTCCAAAATATTTCCTCTTTCAAAGGATTCCAGTAAACTAATCAAGACCCACGTGGAATGGGTGGAGTCAAATCTCCCTCAATTCAAGAGCTAATACCCTCAGTTGGGTCACATCTCCTTGGAGATAATCTAATCAAGTTTCCAATATACAGTGCTGAATAGGTTTAAGAGAAACGGTTGCTCCCACAAATTTGGATTAGGATTAAAGCGTGGCTTTTCTAGGACACATGAATCCTTTCAGACCAGCACAGTATCTGAAATAGAAACATACCAGCACATACCAAGTTCTGGGGATGAGAGCCACAGCTCCAACCCTGAGTCCACCCACAAATCTCATAACCCTTGGAGAACTTGACTTCATCCTCTTTTGCTCCCCAAAGTTCCTGAGTCTCCGAGGTCTAAGGAAAGGTCCTTCGTGACGCTACCTCCCGTTGCTGGTGTTTTATTTTATTTTTTGTTTGTTTGTTTTTTTCACTGCTCAGAATCCATTTCTTCATCTGAGAGGGGCATGTTAAGTTTTCTCTGGAGGTCTCAACAACCCACCATTGTCAGCCCCACCCCTCACTCCAAAGTTGAGCCTATGAACCCACACTGACAAACCAGTATATTTGCTCACTCTCCTATAGCTCTGCAGACAATTGATCACTCATGGACAGATGCCTCTAAAAAGTCAATAGCAGGGACAGCAGCAACATCTGGACTTGGGAGATCCAGCTCTACCTTGGTTCTGCAGCATCCTCTAAACCCCATTCCCTCCACCTCTTAGGCAAGGGAACGTGGGTGTGGATGGCGGAGCCAGAAGCGACAGTCTGTAGACAGAAGGGCCTTGATTAGAAAGAATGGAAACTACCCCTTACACTGCCCACCCCCACCCCGAGGAAGCCTAGTGCCACGACAGGCTGGGTTGAGTAAGCATATTCCAGCAGCACCATCACAACCGCAGCCAAGGTTTTGCTTGTAGATGACTCTGTGGCCCACGCTGTTCTAATCAGTATGAGTTGTTCCAGGACTTTTGCTATGACTTTTGGAAAACAGCTGCTCCCTTTCTACGGGGGTCCTTAACCAAGGAAAATGGTGGTCTAGAGTTTTTGGCACTCAGTAATTGAGGAATGTGAACCTGGAACAGAAAACAGCAAACTCTAAGGAATAAGAAGAAGGAAGAGGTTGGGGGAAGGAAGAGAAAGATGAAAAGAAGATTAATTTTTTGCGTGATATTCATTAAATTCTAGAGCCAAGTGATTAAATTCTGGAACCGGCTGTGCCTGAAACTAGGGTATGTCTGAACTTTTTAGTTAATTGAGCCAAGACTTTGCTTTTCCATTAGACTGATTTGATTCAGATTTCATTTGCTTCCACCAAAAAAGTTCTGCCTAACACAACTTCTCCCTTACCACCCTCCCATCATCTACCTTCTCCCACTCTGGACCTGTCTTCCCCTTAAGCCATAAAATACCTTTCCCTAAAGCCCATCTTCAATGTCATAGCTCAAGGCCATTCCATTGGATTCTAGGAAGCATGATGATATATGACCATGTTTTTGTAAAAGATCTCTTTTGATGTCTTGATGTCATCATCAAAATAAAATTCTAATAAATAATACTGCTATAGTTGGCAATAAAGAAGAAAACAACATTTTCACATTCAAGACAGACTGCAAAATTTATCTCAGGGAGAGAAGTGTGCATTTATTTTAAATAAACTGATGAATTATAGAAATGGAGAGCAGATTGGTAGCTGCCAGGAGTAGGGGTGGAGGAGGGGTGGGTGTGAGTGCGAAAGGATAACCCAAGGGATTCTTTCATGTTGATGAAATAGTTGTGTATATTGATTAAGGTGGCGGCTACACAAATTGATGCATGCGATAAAGCTGCCTAAAGCTACAAAACAGAAACACACACGCACACATATTAGTGCGTGGAAAAAAACTGGTGAAATCTGAATAAGATCTAAAGACAAGTTAACTTTCCATTTCCTGGTTTTGAGATTGTACTTCAGTTATACACTTGTCACCTTTTGGGGGGAGCTGGGTAAAGGGTACACAGGACCCTCCCTACAACTTATACAAATTCCTGTGAGTCTGTAATTACTTCAAGGACATTTTTATTAAGTTATTGTTTGAGGTATAGAAACAAAAAGGCTGGGACTTGTCTGAACGCTGAGATAAAAATTTGACTAAAATTACATTATAAACTAACATGAATCTAAAGATTTACTTTTGTGGCCAAAAGAGAAGAGACTGAGGGGCAGGGATGGGGGCACTTCCAATGGCAATGGAAGGGATGGGTGATGGGTGAGAGCAGGTCTTCTCTTAGAAGAGATGGGATCCCAGCAAAATGGCAGCAGGAGACAGTCAACCATCAGAGACTCTCTGAGTTAGAGACAGATGGTGAACTTAAGCAGCGATGATGTCTAATGCCCAATTAAAAAAAAAATTTTATTGTGAAATATACCATATATGCAGAAAAGTGATAGATTTCAAAGGACATTTAACAAGTAGTTATAGAACAAACTTCAAAGTATGCTATGGGTTCCAGCTCCACAATTTCAGGTATTCCCTTCTAGCTGCTCTAATCTACTAGAGATTAAAAGGAAATATCAATATAATGGTTCAGTAGTCATACTCGTTTGCTAAGTCCTAACTTCTCTGTTACAACTCCTCCCTCTCATCTGATCCTTCTCTCAATCTTTAGGGATACTTGCGTAATGACCATCCTAACTTCTTCATGTTGAGAAGAGGTATTAATATTATGGGGTAGGGGGTTCGACTGGTTGATGTTTTTGGAGAGACTGATACCTCTGGGTTTCAAGGCTTCTCTGGCATAGGAACAATCTGGAGATTTTAAGTTTCTGAGAAATAAACTCAGTGAAATTAGTATAGAGCCTCAGATAGAGCATTGGGTATTCTTAAGCGTTTTTAGGAGTACTGTTGTTTGGGGCTTGGCATACCATGGCAATTAGCAATATCTAGCTGAAGCTTGCATAAGAGTAGTCTCCACAATAGCCTCTCTGCTCTATCTGAAATCTCTAAGCCACTGCAACTTTATATTGTTACATTTCTTTTCTTCCTTTCGGTCAAGAAGGCATTGTCAATCCCATGATTTGGACATCCCTGAGAATCATGTCCCATGTTGCCAGGGAGTTTATTTGCAGAGTTGGCTAAGGCCCAATTTAAGTGCTTTCTTGCCTATGGAATCATGCCCCTTTGCTGTCTCCAAACCTCCATAAAAGACTTTACACTCAATAGCCTTGTGGTAACAAGGGGAAATTCAGAAACTCAGCTTTGTTCCATATGGTGGGGTGAAGAAGATGCTTACATGTGACAAGCAGAATGAAACTACCAACAAAAATTCCCTCAATATTATGGGATGGCATGGCGTTGGATTCAGGTTACGTATGTAGCATGGGAACTCCAGTTATTTTCCCTGGATAGTAAGATCCTGGAAAACTGCAAGAACTTGGGACTCCCGGTTTACCATTTGTTTCGGTTTGCTAAAGCTGCTGGAATACGACATACCAGGCATGGACTGGCTTTTACAAAGAGGATTTACTAGATTACAAATTTACAGTTCCAAGGCCATGAACATGTCCAAATTAAAGCACCAAGAGGGCAATACCTTGACTCTGAAGAAAGGCGGATGGCATCTCGGGTTCCTTTGTCACATGGGAATGCACATGGCTGGCATCTGCTGTTCCTTCTCTCCTGGGTTGCATTGCTTTCAGCTTCTGATTCCAGTGGCCTCCTTCCTGAGCCTCTGAGGGTCCTTACTTGCTGCTCTGAGAACACATCTCTGAGCTCTCTGTGTCCTGTATGTCCACTCTTAGCATCTTTGGGGCACTTTTCTCTCTCTCTCGGGGCTCTGTATTGGCTCTCTCCAAAATGTCTCTGGGTGTTTTGTTTTGTTCTCTCTTTTTAAATGACACTGGGCCCTCTCAGTTCTACTGTCTTTTTATCCTTTCACAAAGAACTCTAGCAAAAAGGATTACAACCCATCTTGAATTGGGTGGGTTACATCTCCATGGATCTCACCCACAATAGGTCTGTAGATATGGACTAGAAGAACATGGCTTTTCTGGGGTGCGTAACAGTTTCAAACCAGCACACCATCAAATATCCATACTCGGGGCTGCAATCTCAGAAGACATCAACCTGGTTTAATGCAATTTGGACAGAATGAAAACTGGAAAGAAGGAGCTGGGAACAATGCACAGCCCCTGCCTTGGAAGGGGTGTGAGGAGGTAAGATAAGCACTGGAAGGAAATTTATCCAAGCTCCAGCTTGGATATAATAGCATAAATACAAAAATACACATTTAAAATAAATAGATTAATTTAAATTAAAAAAATAAATTAAAACAAATGTTTTTTTGTTTTTTTTTTTTACTGTTCCCTCTTACTGACTGCACCTCCTCGGGGCTCCTGCAGGACTTATTCTCTCTTCCTTCATGTCTTTACATAAAAGTCACCTACCTCCTCCAAAAGGCCCTCCATAACCACTCTGAGGAACCTCAACAGATTTTAATGTTTCCTAGTCTCTGCGCCTGCTTTGTGTTTTCCTTAGTATTTTTCACTTTCCAACCTGCTGAATTGCTAAATATTTTACTTCTTTTGTTTGTTTCATTTCTCTCTCTCCAATGATAATATCCAGGAGGACAGTAATTTTCTACAATTCCAGCTTTTTCTGTACCCCCAGCTCCTAGAATGAAGCTTGGCACCCAGAAGACGTTTAATAAACATGAATGGGTGAATACTATGCGTCAGGCGCTGTCCGAACACATTTCACAGGTGCAGATTCATTTAACATTGCACAGCAGTTGTATTATGGCTCCCCCCACCCCCACCTTTTTCAGATGAGCCAACCAAGGCATACAGAGGTGAGGTCACTTTTGCCCTGTTGAGGGGTGGCAGGTGAGGAGTCTAGGTTCCCTCCCAGGTGCCCTACGGCCCGGGCTCTCGGGTTTGGCTTGGGCATCAGCATCGGCGCAGGGAGGCAGAGGCTTCCTGGGACAGGGACAGTGAGTGGGGACTGGGGAGCCAATTCAAGAGGTCAGGAGGCCCCAGAGGCACAGGTGGGGGTGTTCTCTCTCATGATGACTATGTCTCCTGGCCAAATCCACTGGGCACGTGTGTCCTGGAGGACACGCCTTCCCTCCTGGCAGAGGGGAAGGACAGGTGCTCACCAGGACCCCAGCCCGGGCTTCCTTCAACACAGCTCGCAATATTTAAAGATGAATTTGCTCACTGATCTCCCCAAGGGTCCAGAGGGACCTCGCAGGGACTTGGCCGGGTGGTGTTCTCTTGCCTATGGAGATGACGGTGCAGGCAGAAAGGGCTGCAGGTGAGGGGATCTGTCCGTCCTTACCTGGTGAGTTCAGACAAGCCTCTCAGCATCTGGTTAATCTGGAGTCTCCGCCGGCAAGGAGGGGAGGGGCCCAGGATGATGTGTGACAGCAGGCAGAGTCATGGGAAGAGTTTATCCTCCGAAGTTGGAGTGCCCCTCGCTGGCTCTCTTTTGTGGGATTCTCTTCCCTCATTCTCCAGTCTCCATACTTGCCTCAAGCTCTTCCCCCTGGTTCCTCACTCCAGAAAGCTGGCAGGATTTCCATCAGCCTTTTAGCCCCCTGCTCAGCACTGAAGCTCTGGCTCCTAGCTGAGGCAAAGTCATTCACCCTTGGTTGGTTAATTCTCCCCCCATTTTCACACCCCTCCAAAATCTGTTTGCTTCTATCCTCTGGTTAGTTCCAAAACTTATGGCTTATAGTTGGGTTTTTTTGTTGTTGTTGTTGTTTTTGTGGGCGATTCACTCTTCTGGGAGCTTTGTCATCCAAAACAGAAGCAAAACTCCCTCTCCTTCATTTTGAAGGACAATTTCCCCAATGTGTAGTATTCTAGCTTTGCATTTTAGAGATGTTATTCCACTATTTGGGGGACCCTAAGTTTCTGGTGACAATTCAGCCATGTTTATTATTGTGGTCCCATCTAAGGTAACTTGTCTTCTTATGCCTTGCTGCTTTTCTGGTTTCCTCATTTTTCATTGTATACTTCATTTTTCCCCCTTTAAATTCCTTAAGTGCATGTAGCAACTAGGGTGTAAGATCTGTCCAGTCTAGTTGTCCAAACATCAATAAATATCATATGGAATATATCTATTCTATATGTTTAAACTCCTGAAATCCCCTAGTCACTTATCTTCTTCAGTTTATATTCTTTTCCTTCTCTATTATTCGTACAAATATTTTTTGCAGGCTGTATGGTATGTGTATTAGTTAGGGTTCTCTAGAGAAGCAGAATCAACAGGGAACACTTGCAAATATAAAATTTATAAAAGTGTCTCACGTGACCACAGGAATGCAGAGTCCAAAATCCATAGGGCAGGCTGTGAAGCCGACGACTCCGATGGATGGTCTGGATGAACTCCACAGGAGAGGCCCACCAGCCGAAGCAGGAATGGAACCTGTCTCCTCTGAGTCCTCCTTAAAAGGCTTCCCGTGATTAGATTAAGCATCACTCATTGTAGAAGACACTCCCCTTTGGCTGATTACAAATGGAATCAGCTGTGGATGCAGCTGACGTGATCATGATCTAATCCCATGAAATGTCCTCATTGCAACAGACAGGCCAGCACTTGCCCAATCAGATAAACAGGTACCACAACTTAGCCAAGTTGACACATGTCCCTAACCATGACAGTATGCAAAACCATATCCAAAAACGACTATCTTGTTGTTGCAGCACCATTTGCTGGAAAAAAATTTTTGAGGGGAGGTGGGAGCAGTGTTGTGTGCATGGACTGGGAATCGAAACTGGGTCTCCTGCATGGTAGGCAAGAATTCCACCGCCGCTTGCATCCCTTATTTGTACAAGTGTTATTTGTGGATGTAGCTGGGCCACGCACAGCTACACAGTAAGACTATAGTTTCCTTCTTATGGATTGAATTGCATCCTCCAAGAAGATATGTTCTAGTCTAAACCCCAGTCTTCTGCATGTGACCCTATTTGGAAATAGGATCTTTAAAGATGTTAAGAGGAAGTGACAGTGGAGTAGAGGGGGCTCTGCTCCAATATGACTTGTGTCTTCATAAGAATGGAAACTGTGGACACAGAGAGAGAGAAGAAGGCCATGGGATGGAAGCAGAGACTGAGTTATGCCACAAGCCAAAGAATGCCAGGGGTTACTGACGAGCTGCCACCAGAACTCAGCAGTCTTCATAGGAAGTGTGGTCCTGCCACACCTTGATTTCAGACTTGTAGCCTTCCCAGCTGTTACACTTATGTTGTTTTAAGCCACCTAATTTGTGGTGTTTAGTTACAGCAGTTCTAGGAAGTTAAGGCACTCCTCAAGCTTAGCATCTGAAATATATAAAAACTTGTGATTCCACCGATCCAGCAGAGGGTGTCCTTGGCCTTTGGTTTCCTTCCAGACCTCAGGTGAACTTGAGCCCTGCTGAGGAGAGTGACATGAAGAGTGGCCCTTTGGCCTGTGGGATTTTGGTTGGCTGCATCAGTGCGTCCACCTTTCTAGGACAGATGTTTTTGTCTTAGCAGACAATTTTGAAAAGGAGAAGGCTTGGTTGGTAAATGAGCGTAGTGCCTCCTACTACAATGGGGCAAGTGTAAACTGAGTATTGACCTCGATTAGAGAACACAGCTCATGGTAGGGAGTGGAGCAAAGTAAAGGGGAAGGGTTTTGGCTCAGCTTTAGCCATTGGTTGTCAAGTAGGAATATCAGACCTTCCCACTTTTACAAGAAAATCTAGGCTTTAAGAGCATTCCAATATTTAAATTTTGGAAACTAGTTAAAATACTTATAAATATAAGGGGGTAGTTGTTCTAGTTTGTAAGCTGCTGTAATGTGATATACCAGAAACTGAATGCCTTTTAAAAGGGAGAATTTATTAGGTTGCAAGTTTACACTCCTAGGGCTATGAAAATGTCCAAATTAAGGCAAGTCTATGGAAATATCCAAACTAAGGGCATCCAGGAAAAGATATCTTGATTCAAGAAGGCTGATGAAGTTCAGGGTTTCTCTCTCAGCTGCAAAGGCACATGGCGACGTCTGCTAGCTTTCTCTCCAGGAATCTTCAGTGGCTTCCCCAGGGCTCTGTCTATTCCGTTGGCTCTCCTGGCTCCATAGCTTTTTTAAAAATGATCCTTTCTTAAGGGGCTCCAGTAATCTATGCCGCATTGAATGGGTAGAGACACATCTCCATGGAAACCATCTAATCAAAAGTTACCACACACGATTGGGTGGGTCACATCTCCATGGAAACAATAAAAAAGCTCCCACCCAGCAATATTGAATGAGGATTAAAGGACACGGCTTTTCTGGGGTCCACAATAGATTCAAACTGGCACAGTGGTACATGGGAATCTCTATTTTATGCATGATTGTTCTATACACCCACAACTTTTCTAAACGATAAATATATTAATAAACACTTGCAGTAAAAAAAAAAAGAAAGAAGTATGAGTCAGATAAAGGCCACCCAATGAACCATATCTAAGTGGGAGAGACCCTTCATAGTCACCTGGTTTTCCTTTGAGCCCTGGAGCAGCTGCTGATCAACAGTGTACTTCATTCTTTCTTTCTACCGTCCACGCCTCTCTCAGTTGGAGCCCCTCCTCCGTAATTGCCCCCACTTCCTTCCTGCCTCACTGAATCATACCATATCCTCAAACAGGGGTTGTATCTTTGTTCCAGTTCCTTCTCCCCAGCTTCCATTTTGTCCAAATGGCAACATACCAGGCCCAAATCTTCCAAGATTGTAGCATCAGATTTTGGAATTTATGGTACAAACCAGCGGCCCCCAGTTCCTGCAGCATGTCCCCATGTCTCCAAAGATGCCAACCCAGCAGAGTATGCTGGAGGATTCCTGGGGGCAATGGTGTTCTCCTGATAGCCATCTGCAAGCTTATGTCCTTTCTGTAAGGCGAGCACAAAATTTTTCCTGCACTTGCCCAGAACTATTACACAAGGCTGTATTGTGTAACACTCTTCACGGAAGTTCGGTTACAGCAGATGAGATCGCCCCTATAGGACAGAAAGCAGCTTAAACTGGATACTATACATCATGCTGCAAGCATACAAGATTCATCCCCATTGTAGGAAGCTTTCCACTGACTGTCTCTCTCCCAACACCACATTGCTGGGGCAAGGTGGCTGTTGGCTTTGAGTCTAAGACTTTTAACAATGCTTCTCGCTCCTGCACAGGAGAGAAACTTATGACTCATGTTACTTAATTATCTAGAGTCATTTTAGGTTTTGCTTCTTCTCATCCTCCAAACATTTTAACATTCAAAATTATCACTAGTCATTTTCTATGAATTTGTTTAAATATATATATATATATACATACTCCTGTCTTTAAGGTGAATTCTGAAGCCCTTCTCAAATGTGGGAGGGCTGCTTCTTTTCCCCACTTGAGGAGTTTTAGTTATTTCACTTTTTTTTTAGGATGGGCATCAGGCTCTTGAGGGGGGATGGGTTGGTCTCTCCCCTGCCCTTGGGCCTCGCTTTTCTGGTAGAGGTTATGAGGAAATTTCTTCTTCTGGCTTCTGGTCGCAACTTCCTCTCTCTGGACCCACCCCATCTGTTTCTCGCTCCTGACAAATGGGACAGACAGAGCAGAGGGGAAGGACAGGAGAGGTGCCTCGCATGTTGAGCTGGGGGAGGGCCAGCGGGGGCCAGGTGGTGAGGCCGGGACTGCCGGGGGCGTCTCAGCCTCTCGGCCCAGAGTCTATGAGGCTGCAGGAAGGTGACTGGGGCCTGGGGCTCTGTCCCTTCTGTGCTTGGGGTCCTGGAATGTGAGATTACTGTAGCCAGACACGTGGATGATGGTGCTTTAGCAGGTGGATGTAAACAGGATGGAAGACCAACACAGAGCACCAAAGTCAATGCCATCTGCTCAGGTTACCCATAACAAGAGCTTCTCTCCGAGCCCCAGGGGTTCCAGACACATCAGAAGGAGACATATATGATGAGGACCCTGCAGCCGCGTGTATAAGGAGTCACGCTGGTGGTGTGACAGGTGCGGCAGTTTTCCAAGAGAGGTCAAGAGCAGCAGAGGCTGGGGTGGGGTCACAGAGTTCGGATGGGATCCCCTATTTCTCATGACTTGGAAGGGACTCTGGAGCCAAGTGGCCACCCTTAGCTCCTTGTCTTTGGGTGTCTCCAGCCCCTTGCTGGAGCTCAAGTGACCACAGAGAGAGCCATCTTCCTTGGCTTGGCCTGCGAGGGCTGGGGCAGGGCCTTTGAAAGAGGGAAGAAAAACTCTTTGTGTGTGTGTGTCGGGGGGGCATCTCAGCTGGGGTCTCAGCAGGGGCAGGAGCAGAATGGGTGGTCAAAAGAATCCTATAGGCCCTCCTAGCCCAGGACAGTCGGGGGCTCACGTTTCCCTGACACTCTCGGTGCTGAGTAAAGGTTTGGTTCCGGAGGCAGGTGGCCTGGGTGCTGGGAGGGCAGGAGACATGAGGGTGGGGCTATGGTCTGGTCATAGGAACATCGCCCACCCAGGCTCTCCCCTTCGGAAGTGGGACTGCTTCCTGTCCCTGTGCCTCTGGGGTGCAGGGGTTCCTGGGGCTCCTGGGGCTCTCAGAGGAAATCCTGATGGGACCAGCTTCCCCCTTACCAACCCCTCCCCCCGATGCACCCCAGGTGAGCAGGCCCTGCCAAGTCCAGGGCAGCCCATTGACAAAGTCCCTTTTCCCTCTACCTTGAGCCTTAGCGCTGTGTCACCGAAACTTCATCTAGAGAGAAAGCTTAGGAGGCCAGACTGGGTTTCCTGCCCCAGTAAGGAAGCCACAATGGCTGTCCCCAGCCTCCCTCTTACCCCAAGCCCCCTGAGTTTCATTCTCCTGCCCCATCCTGCTCCCCTCACTAGCCCCACTCCCTGCTCGGCTCCAATTACACCCTGACCCCTCGCCCAGGGCTCACAACATCAAACCCCTCTCCTCTCCTCTGAGAACCAAAGGTGAGGCGATTTGACCCCTGGTTATCTCACAAGGACCATCCTTAAACCAGTGTGCTGGTTTGAAAGGAAGTATGTCCCCTAGAAAATCCATGTTTTAATCAAAATCCCAATTTATAAAGGTAGAATAATCCCTATTCAATATTGTATGTTTGAAACTGTAATCAGATCATCTCCCTGGACATGTGATTTAATCAAGAATGGTTGTTAAACTGGATTAGGTGATGACATGTTTCCACCCATTTGGGTGGGTCTTGATTGGTTTACCGGAGTCCTATAAAAGAGGAAACATTTGGGAGAATGGGAGATTCAGAGAGAGCAGAGAATACTGCAGCACCACGAAGCAGAGAGTCCACCATCCAGCCACCTCTGGAGATGAAGAAGGAAAACGCTTCCCGGGGAGCTTCATGAAACCAGAAGCCAGGAGAGAAAGTTAGCAGATGATGCCGTATTCGCCATGTGCCCTTCCAGCCGAGAGAGAAGCCCTGACTGTGTTCGCCAAGCACCTTCTCACTTGAGAGAGAAACCCTGAACTTCATCGGCCTTCTTGAACCAGGGTATCTTTCCCTGGATGCCTTAGATTGGACATTTCTTTAGACTTGTTTTAATTGCGACATTTTCTTGGCCTTAGAACTGTAAACTAGCAACTCATTAAATTCCCCCTTTTAAGAGCCATTCCGTTTCTGGGATATTGCATTCCGGCAGCTAGCAAACTAGAACAACCAGTCCCTTTTGTTTTCGTATTAATCCATCCCCTAGTCAGGCCTTGGACAGCAGGATTCAGGGCTGGGCTTTGGGGGAAGGAATTCCACACCCAACTCCTGCATCCTTGTCGCGGCGGGGGGGAAGAAAAAAAATAATTACTCTCATCCTTTGCACCGTGTGCTAGTCTTAGTTATATTCATATGAATCTATCACCCATTTCAAGGCACATATCTGAAACATCTTCCATATTCTAGAAGGCTTATGCATGTATTATGGGCTGTACCCCTTTCCAGAGTCCCTAAGAGAAAACACCATCTGACTTTTATCATCCTCGGTTAGTTTTGCCTGTTCTGGAATTTCATATGAATGGAATCATGCAATGTCAAACTCTTTTGTACCTTTCTTCTTTCCCTCAACATACTGTCTATAAAATGTATCCACACTGTTGAGTGTGTTTGCCATTGACTTTTCACCACCATGTATTGTTGCATTGTATGATACATCACTCTTTATTGACCTATAGAGAGATTCAAGGAATTGCAAGATTGTTAACATTTCTCCATTTCTAAACCATCCTTCAAGAAAAACATATAGCATTTCATCAACAGTGCTTGAGAGACCCAGTTCCTCCACATCCTTGGCAACAGTTAATATAAGTCTTTGTAATTTGAACCATTTGGTGTATATAGATATATCATTTTTATAATGGGCCTTAAGAACTGCTGTATTTCTCAGAATTTTTATTTTTGTCCTCTTTTGGGGGGGAGCCACTTTCTATGTGCCATCAGCTTATTTTCAAAACATTTCATAAGTTTTGTAGCTATTTCTATGAGGCATTTTGAATCAATCATTCCTGTTTTATTTAGTAAACACAGCATAATTTTTAGGAGACTTAAATTTGTGTTTCCGGTGTAGCTAAATTCTCAGCAAGCAGACCCCTAAAATGCAAATGGTCTCATTACTAGCTCACATAATTGATACATTTCGGATATACTAAGATAATTTCCCAGTAGTTTTTTTGTCTTGTTTTGTTTTTCCCATGGGCAGGTGCCAGGAATCGAACCCGGGTCTCCGGCATGGCAGGCAAGAACTCTGCCACTGAGCCACTGTGGCCTGCCCTCGCAATAGTTTTAAACATCTATAAGTTAATGTATCTGTATTCTAAGTTTTTCATTTATACTTAAAGCTTACTTTAAATCAGTGAAAGTTCCTGTTTTAGCTTGATGAATGCAATATGCCAGAAGTGCATTGGCTTTTAAAATGGGGATTTATTCACTTACAAGTTTCCAGTTCTGAAGCCGTGAAAATGTCTAAATTAAGGCATCAAGAGGCGATGCTTTCTCCCCAGAGACCTGATGCTGGTGATCAGGAATCCTTTGTCAGGTGGCAAGGCACACGGCCCTTCCCTCCTGGGTTTCATGGCATTCCATTTCTGGCTTCAGTGGCCTCTGCTCTGTTTCTGTGGTTTCTCTCTGTTTTTCTGTGTGTTCTATTTCAGCTTCTTTTGCTTTTCCCTCTGAGCTGCTGTGGCTTTTCTCTCAGCTTCTGTTTCTCTGAATTTCATCCTATTATAAAGGACTCCAGTAAAAGGATTAAGACCATCTATGGCAGGCCTCAGTGGAAATAATGGAATCAAAAGGTCCCGCCCACAATAGGTCTACACTCACGAGAATCGATTACCTTTAAGACATCATCTTTTCTGGGGTACATATGACCTCAAGCCATCACAGTTACCTTATGTATTTAGTGGTGTCTTTCCAGTTTTTTTATCATGAGCTTTTTTTTTCATTTTTATTTTGAGATATAGCAAACATCCAAAAGAAACGCCTGAACTGCGTATGTTCTATTTAAGGAATAACTAAAAGTGGACTCCCCAGAGAAGCCCCCACTCAGTTATGAAATAAAATATTACAGGAAACTCCCCCTTGTTGTCCCTTCCCATCCAAGTCTTAGCTTCTTCCCTACAGAAATAAATTTCATAAGGGCAAGCTTCAAAATCTCGGGGTTGGCCTAGTTTCTTGGGAGTCCCCAACAGTTGAAAGTGTACCCAAGGTTTCCCAGATGGGAAAGTTTACTAGCTCCAAATATATTTTTTCCCCTTTGGACCCTCAAGGGACTCAATCAATACTTTAAAAAAAAATTTTTTTTTAATTTTAGCATCACAAAGTGTTTTAATTTTTTACAACCATCTAAAAATATAAAACTATCTTATTTCATGAGTTGTATAAAAGCCAGTGATAGGACAGGCCAGTTTGCCTGACCCCTGTTCTATAGTTACTACCCCAGAGCCAGGGAGTTTGCCATTTATTCCAGAAGACTTCTAAATTTCTCTAGAATTTGGTTCTACTTGACTTAGGATAAATAAGTTCCGACACTACTTAGTTTCCAACAGTATTATAGTCTATTCTTTTCGTAAAACTCTTTCAGAGTTATGCACTGCTCTTTGTAGATGATGAAATGTATAAAGATCCACTTCAAACGATAACACCTCTGTGAACATCATCTCCTCCTTTCAAGTCAGAACTTAGACTTTTGGTTCTTGTTTTTATATTTCAGTTCCAAAAATACGTTAACTGTAGACATGACCTGAAGACAGTAATTTACTGTATAGCAATCTACAAACAGGTCTAGCTTGTCCAAGAACACAACAGGATGAATTTACTTTAAATATATTAAACTAAGTGGCATTCTCTCAAATGAGTTTAAATGCATTTTTACTTTTAGACAATCAACATGACATGTTTTCCATAAAAACTACGTCTCTACTCCAAATAAATCGAGGTCAAAATAAATGAGTTCAAGATTGCATCAATCTATCTGTCTAAGTCCTGGCATTGTGTTGATGAAAAGCAGCAGCCAGTTATGATGAGAGGTGATAGAGAGATTCAAGGAATTGCAAGATTGTTAACATTTCTCCATTTCTAAACCATCCTTCAAGAAAATCATATAATTCTTGATATTCTCATAAGCAGTGTGGACAACCAAAGCTACAGGCTGAGCCCCCAGTCTTGGGGTTTGTTCATATGAAACTTAACCCCACAAAGGATAGGTCAAGTCTACTTAAAATTTAGGCCTAAGAGTCACCCCCAAGAGAGCCTCTTTTGTTGCTCAGATGTGGCCTCTCTCTCCAGCCAACATGATGAGCAGTCTCACCACCCTCCCCCTAAGTAGATATCACCTTGTTGTTCAAGATGTGGCAGAGAGGCTGGAGGGAACTGCCTGAAAATGTAGAGCTGTGTTCCAGTAGCCATGTTTCTTGATGATGATTGAATAATGATACAGCTGTCACAATGTGACTGTGTGATTGTGAAAACCTTGTGTCTGATGCTCCTTTTATCTACCTTGTCAACAAAGGAGTAGAACATATGGAATAAAATAAATAATAGGGGGAACAAATGCTAAAATAAATTTAGTTTGAAATGCTAGTGATCAATGAAAGCAAGGGGTAAGGGGTATGATAGGTATAATCTTTTTTTTTTCCTTTCCTGTGTTCGTTTTATTTCTTTTTCGATTGTCTTTTTATTTCTTTTTCTGAATTAATGCAAATGTTCTAAGAAATGATGACTATGCAACTAAGTGATGATATTGTGAATTACTGATTATGTATGTTGTTTTATTTTGTTTCTTTATTTTTTTAATTAATAAATAAATTTAAAAAAAAACCCTAGAATGAGCTGAGAATTAACATCAAGGGATTGAGAGAACCTTCTCGACCAAAAGGGGGAAAAGTGAAATGAGACAAAGTGTCAATGTCTGAGAGATTCCAAACAGAGTGACCAGGTTATCCTGGAGGTTATTCTTACGCATTAAGTAGATGTCACCTGTTGTTCAAGATGTAGTAGAGAGCCTGGAGGGAACTACCTGAAAATGTAGAGCTGTGTTCCAGTAGCCATGTTTCTTGATGATGATTGAACAATGATATAGCTTTCACAATGTGACTCTGTGAATGTGAAAACCTTGTGTCTGATGCTCCTTTTATCTACCATGTCAACGAAAGAGTAGAATATATGGAATAAAAATAAATAATGGGGGAACAAACGTTAAAATAAATTTAGTTTGAAATGCTAGTGGTAAATGAAGGCGAGGGGTATGGGGTCTAGTATGTATAACTTTTTTTCTCTATTATCGTTTTATTTCTTTTTCTGAGTCAATGCAAATGTTTTAAGAAATGATGAATATGCAACTATGTGATGATATTAAGAATTACTGATTATATATGTAGAATGGAATGATATCTTATTGTTTTGTTTGTTGTTAATTTTTTTTAATTAATAAAAAAAAGAAAATCATATATGGGGGTCACACCATCCTCATGGTAGTTGAGGATAGCAGCCATACCATCTGGATTTATGTTTTCTCCAATTTAGAACTGGCCATTTTTTAAATTAGCAAGGATATGCTTGATTTTTAAAAAAAATTATTTATTTATTAATTAAAGAAAATTTAACAAACGAACTAAAACATTAACATGTGATCATTCCGTTCTACATATATAATCAGTAATTCACAATATCATCACACAGTTGCATATTCATCATTTTTTAGAACACTTGCATCAGTTCAGAAAAAGAAATAAAAAGACAACAGAAAAATGAAATGAAAACAGAAAAAATTTGTTTACATATCATACCCCTTACCCCTCCCTTTCATTGATCCCTAACATTTCAAACTAAATTTATTTTAACATTTGTTCCCCCTATTATTTATTTTTATTCCATATGTTCTACTCATCTGTTGACAAGGTAGACAAAAGGAGCATCAGACACAAGGTTTTTGCAATCACACAGTCACATTGTGAAAGCTATATCATTGTTCAATCATCGTCAAGAAACATGGCTACTGGAACACAGCTCTACATTTTCAGGCACTTCCCTCCAGCCTCTCCATTACATCTTGACTAACAACGTGATATCTCCTTAATACGTAAGAATAACCTCTAGGATAACCTGGCCACTCTGTTTGGAATCTCTCAGACATTGACACTTTGTCTCATTTCACTCTTCCCCCTTTGGGTTGAGAAGGTTTTCTCAATCCCTTGATGCTGAGTCTCAGCTCATTCTATCTACCAATACTTTTTAATTATCAGCCACCTTAGCTGGAGATGTATCCTGGTATCATATTAACCTGTACAGAAACACAAGGCCTCGCTCCCATTCTGGACTCCAGGTGCTTCTGGGTTGTTTAAATGGGCTATCCAGACAGGTTGATTTAGATTATGTGTTGCAGAAAATTTATGTTCTAGACAGAATAAACCTCTCTGCCTTTGGTCTCATATAGTCATACCTACACCATCATCTTTTACCTTATATTCTGATTTAACTTAGACCCAGACAGATTGGCTTTGTTTTAAACCCTAGTCAAGGCCTGATCTCTTTTTCAGTTACTTTAACTGCTATCATATAGAGCTATGCTCACTTTCTGGGCTGCGGCACTCCATTTCTGCGTCTTAGGTGTCACGGAGCTACTCACGGTTCCAGGGAGATACCAGCTGACACACTTAGAGCTCAGTGTCTCAGAATCTAGAAATACACCTACAACTTCATACGAAGCGTGGCTGCTATAAGGGCTCACCATCTAGGCTCCCATTTTCTTATATGTCACTTCAATAAAAATTTTACATCAAAGTTACCAAGATCCACAAAAATCACCTGGCAGATTTGTGAGCTATTACTTTGATTCTGTAGATTAATTTGGATAGAACCGACATTTATAAATACGGTTGTCTCATCCATTAACATGTTATCCCATTTATCTACATCTTTAATATACTTCAATACAGATTCATAATATCCTCCATAAAGGTGGTGCACGATATATTTTTGCTAGATAGTCTAAATTGTTTCATATATTCTAGGCATATGATAACTTTTATGCCATAGTCAATAGTGTATTTTATAAAATTCAAGTTTTGTTTATACTGTGATATATGAACTCAATTGCGTTTTGTAATCTGATTTTGTGTCTAGCAACCTTGCTAATTATTAAGCACAAATCTGTATCTATATATATTTTTTATTTTCTCTTTATAGAATCATACCACTTATGAAGAAAATCTTCTTTCCTTTTTTCCTTTTCAATTCTTACACATTTCTTATTGCCCTGCTAGACTCTAGATTCTGACATTTCCCCATCAGGTATGATGTTTGCTAAAGACACTTGTGCCAGTTTGAAAGAATTAGGTTCCCTAGAAAAGTCATGTTTTAATCCTGCTCCATCTTATGGAGACAGCCATTTCTTTTAATCCCTCTTCAGCACCATAGGTTGGAAAATTGATTAGATTATCTCCACAGAGCTGTGACTCACCCAATAGTGGGTATTAACTTTTAAATAGAGGGAGATGTGACTCTACCCATTCCAGGTGGGTCTTAGTTAGTTTACTGGAATCTTTTAAAAGAGGAAACATTTTGGAAAAAGCTTAAGTGCCACGAGAACTGAGAGCCCATGCAGCCAGAGACCTTTGGAGATGAAGAAGAAATCGTCCCCGGGGGAGCTTCATGAAGTAAGAACCAGGAGAGAAAGCTAGCAGACATTGCCACGTGCCTTCCAGTTGAGAGAGAAACCCTGAACTTCATCGGCCTTTCTTGAGTGAAGGTAACCTCTTGGTGCCTTAATTTGGACATTTTTATAGACTTGTTTACTTGGGATATTTTCATGGCCTTAGAACTGTAAACTTGCAATTTAATAAATCCCCCCTTTTAAAAGCCGTTCTGCACCATAAGTACCTGGAATCTTGGGTAGGACATGAGATTTTGTTGGTTTCTCCAGAGTGATGCCCCGATGAATCCCAGAGTGATTCGATCAGTGAGTGGAAAAGTATTTGCAAAGTCCCCTTCAGGGAATGGTGAGAACCGGGAGAAATTAAACTTCCCCAAGTTGGATTCTTGATATTATCACAAGTAGTGTGGACAGCCAGGGCTATAGGCTGAGCCCCCAGTCTTGGGGTTTGTTCATATGAAACTTAACCCCACAGGGGATGGGTCAAGCCCACTTAGAATTTAGGCCTGGGAGTCACTCCCAAGGGAGCCTCTTTTGTTGCTCGGATGTGGCCTCTCTCTCCAACCAACACAGCAAGCAAACTCACCACCCTACCCCTGTCTACGTGGGACATGACTCCCAGGCATGTGGACCTTACTAGCGGCGTGGGACAGAGATCCTAGAATGAGCTGAGACTCAGCATCAGGGGATTGAGAAAACCTCCACCAAAAGGGGGAAGAGTGAAATGAGACAAAGTGTCAATGGCTGAGAGTTTCCAAACAGAGTCCAGAGGTTATCCTGGAGGTTATTCTTACACATTGAGTAGATATCACCTTGTTATTCAAGATATAATGGAGAGGCTGGAGGGAACTGCCTGAAAATATGGAGCTGTGTTCCAGTAGCCATGTTTCTTGATGATGGTTGATGATGGTGTAGCTTTCAGAATGTGACTGTGTGATTGTGAAAACCTTGTGTCTGATGCTCCTTTTATCTACCTTGTCAACAGACGAGTAGAACATATGGAATAAAAATAAATAATGGGGGAACAAATGTTAAAATAAATTTAGTTTGAAATGCTAGTGATCAATGAAAGCGAGGGGTAAGGGGTATGGTATGTATAATCTTTTTTTTTTCTGTTCTCGTTTTATTTCTTTTTCTGTTGTCTTTTTATTTCTTTTTATGAATTAATGCAAATGTTCTAAGAAATGATGAATATGCAACTGTGTGATGATATTGTGAATTACTGATTATATATGTAGAACGGAATGATCATATGTTAAGGTTTTTGTTCGTTTGTTGTTAAAATGTTTTTTAATTAATAAATAAATAAATTTTTAAAAATCCATTCTGTTTCTGGTATATATCGCATTCCAGCAGCTAGCAGACTAGAACAACACCCTTTATCTTATTAGGGGAATTCTCTTTTATTTTATATTTTTTAACATGGTCAGGCACCGGGAATCGAACCCGGGTCCTCTGGCATGGCAGGCAAGCATTCTTGCCTGCTGAGCCACCGTGGCCCACCCTCTTTTATTCTTAATTGGCTATGAATTTTATTACACAGGGAGACTGAAATCATCCAGTGCCTTCTGTTGTTATATTATTGTTCATCTCTTGAGATTTCATCAATTAAGTTCTGGTCATGAAAAATAGAAGCCACTCTATGTATTTCCACAGGGAATTTAATAAAGGAATTAGATATTTGGGTATGGAAGGTCAGTGAAGCATAAAGGGTGCTCTGCCTGCACTTGGGATCATGGCATGCTCATCTACAGAGCCTGAAATTTGCTAAACCACCCAGGTGAGGTGGGTTTGTGTCATACATCCTTGTGAGGCACGGCCTGTGGACACAACCACACTCCTTCTTTAGTTTCCCCCCTGCCCAGCCCAAGGCCAGTTCCCTGCAATTTCCTGGACGTGGGTGGGGGTGAGGTGGAGGGGCGGGTCGAAGGCAGGCTACCTCTCCTTTGCCTGAACACTGAGGAAGGGACAGACCCAAATTTCATGGGTCCAGTCATTTATACGCACATTAGGAGCACTCTTTAGATAAATAATACAAATTTTGGCACTTACCTGAATTTTATTTTGAATGAGAAGACATCACATCAATCACAAAATCTAAAATGCTGAGAAATACTAAAATACAAGACAATTCAAAAATGTACATACTATTTTTATCAATACTATAACATACCTGTATGGCACATCTGCATAATACATCATCCCTATTTTTTTTATTTTTTACTGATACCCTTTGATTGACTCTTTATGTGCAAACAGCTCTGTAACATGATTTCTGACAAAGAGAATAGAAAGAGAAGTCAGTATTTTCTCTGCCAGGATCGACTGAAATTTCTTTTTCTCAAGCTACTTTGATATATCATTTGGACCTCTGCCAGGTATCTGAAAAGATCTGAGCAAGTGAGAAGCTCTGCAAATTGAGCTTCATTGGCTTCACTGAAGCTAATCTGCTCCTACACTGAGGTTCACCTTTTTAGGGTCTCCACTTAATGGGGCGAGGTTCTCCATGAGGCATTCCGTCTTGGGGGCAAAGGGGGGCTGGGGGAGGGGCTGTGTTTCAGCTCTGTCCTGCCGGAACCGGGAGTCAAGAAGACTAGAACTCAAGTTTGCCAAGGTCAGCAAATCTCCCCAAGGCAGTAATGAGCTTGGTCTCCACCCCACACTGGATTTGAATTTGGAAATTCCTTTCTTGCTTGCCAGCTCTTCAATGATTATAAGAGAATATGTTTGTTTGTTTTTTTCCCCAGGACTTTTAGTGGTTTCCAGTGGGCAGATGTTTCTGATAGGAAGCTCCCACCAAATAATCAGAAACAGCTCCCTCCACTCTTATCTGATGCTGGAACTCTTGACATAGTACGTATCGCTTGTGCGGGGATTACTCACAGATTTTCCACCAGACAAGCAGCTCAGTCTCAGGTCTTCAGTGAGGGGTGGGGCCCCGGCTGGCCCTCCGGCCCGCCCCCAGCCCCCCTGCCCCTGGTGCCCCAAGTTCCCCTTCCCGGGTTGGCCACACTCTCTCCCCACCCCCTGCCTGTTGGGGCTCCTCGGCCCCAGCCCGCGCTCCTTCCCGGAGTCTCCTTCCCCGACGGGGGCCGGCGCGCCCCGGGCCCGCGCGCTCGGACATGCTGCGGCTGCTGCTGCTGCCCCTGCTGTGGGCGGGTGAGTGCGCCGGGGCCGCGGGGTGGGCGGGCGGCCGGGGCTGCGGCTGAGCCTCCGGGTGCCCCCGCTGCCCCCCAGGGTCCCGGCAGGAGCAGGCCGGCTTCCAGCTGCGCGTGCCCGAGGCGGTGGCGGTGCAGGAGGGCCTGTGCGCGCTCGTGCCCTGCTCCTTCTCCTACCCCGGGAGACCGCCGCCCAACGCCCTGTACGTCTCCTGGTTCTGGAGCGAGGACAGCGTGTACTATGACCCTCCGGTGGCCACGAACAAGCCAGGCGAGCCCGTGAAGTGGCAGACCCGGGGCCGCTTCCACCTCCTCGCGGAGCCCGGGTCCAACAGCTGCTCCCTGCACATCACAGACGCCAGAAGGAGCGACGCGGGGACCTATGTGCTCCTGGTGGAGGAGGGCGGGAGGAGGAGGTATCAGTTCAAGGAGAAGTGGCTGAACCTGCAGGTGACAGGTAGGGCAGGGCCGGCCCGAGCCCCGGAAAGGAGGGGACTCGCTGGGGGTCCCCGGGGGGCGCTGGTCGCACGAGGCCCAGGTCCAGG
>PVIY010038497.1:0-15731 GCA_004026745.1 Myrmecophaga tridactyla | reverse complement strand
TGAGGCCAAGGACACAAATGGACATTTGCACACCAATGTTTCTAGCAGCATTATTAACAATTACCAAGAGAGGGAAACAGCCAAAATGTCCATCAACAGAGAGTTGACTAAACAAACTGTGACATTTACATAAGATGGAATATTATGCAGCTGTAAGACAGAATAAACTTATGAAGTATGTAACAACATGAATGGACCTTAAGGACATTATGCTGAGTGTGATTAGCCAGAAACAAAAGGACAAATACTGTATGGTCTCACTGATATGAACTGATATTAGTGAATAAACTTGGAATATTTCATTGGTAACAGAGACCATCAGGACATAGAAATAGGGTAAGATATTGGGTAATTGGAGCTGAAGGGATACAGATTGTGCAACAGGACTGAACATAAAAACTCAGAAATGGACAGCATAATATTACCTAACTGTAATACAATTATGTTAAAACACTGAATGAAGCTGCATATGAGAATGATAGAGGGAGGAGGGCTGGGGCATAAATGAAATCACAAAGAAAGATAGATGATAAAGATTGAAACGGTGTAATCTAGGAATGCCTAGAGTGTATAATGATAGTGACCCAGTGTACAAATTTTAAAAATGTTTTTGCATGAGGAAGAACAAAAGAATGTCATTACTGCAGTGTGCTGAAAATAGATGGTACTTAATATTTTAAAATTTCAACTAATGTGTGAGACTAAAGCAAAAAATGTTTATTTGGTACAAATCTATACTTTGACTAGTGCATCTTCTAATATAACTTATGTAGATAGTTGATTGAACACCTTAAGTACATGGAACTTTGTATAGGACATGAGATTTTGTTGGTTTGTCCAGGTGATGCCCTGATGAATCCCACAGTGATTTGATCAGTGAGTGGAAAAGTATTTGCAAAGTCCCCTTCGGGGAATGGTGAGAACGGGGGAAAACTCAACTTCCCCAAGTTGAATTCTTCATATTCTCACAAGCAGTGTGGACAACCAAAGCTATAGGCTGAGCCCCCAGTCTTGGGGTTGGTTCATATGAAACTTAACCCCACAGGGGATAGGTCAAGCCTACTTAAAATGAAGCCTAAGAGTCACCCCCAAGAGAACCTCTTTTGTTGCTCAGATGTGGCCTCTCTCTCTAGCCAACACAGCAAGCAGACTCACCACCGTCCCCCTGTCTACGTGGGACATGACTCCCAGGGGTGTGGATCTTCCTGGCAGCGTGGGACAGAAATCCTAGAATGAGCTGAGATTCAGCATCAAGGGATTGAGAAAAACTCTAGAATGAGCTGAGACCCAGCATCAAGGGATTGAGAAAACCTTCTCGACCAAAAGGGGGAAGAGTGAAATGAGACAAAGTGTCAATGGCTGAGAGATTCCAAACAGATTCGAGAGGTTATCCTGGAGGTTATTCTTATGCGTTAAGTAGATATCACCTTGTTATCCAAGATGTAATAGAGAGGCTGGAGGGAACTGCCTGAAAATGTAGAGCTGTGTTCCAGTAGCCATGTTTCTTGATGATGATTGTATAATGATATAGCTTTCATAATGTGACTGTGTGATTGTGAAAACCTTGTGTCTGATGCTCCTTTTATCTACCTTGTCAACAGTTGAGAGGAACATATGGAATAAAAATAACTAATAGGGGGAACAAATGTTAAAATAGATTTAGTTTGAAATGCTAGTGATCAATGAAAGGGATCAGTAAGGGGTATGGCATGTAAAAATTTTTTTCTGTTGTCTTTTTATTTCTTCTTCTGAATTGATGCTAATGTTCTGGGAAATGATCATGATGATGAATATGCAACTATGTGATGATATTGTGAATTGCTGAGTGTATGTGTTGGGAATGTTTGTGTTTTTTGTAATTTTTTTTTAATTAATAAAAAATTAAAAAAAAAAAAGTCCCTTAATCCTCCAGGCACCTCACTTCTCTCTTGAAGATATCTTCACCTGGATGTCTTACAGCCATCTCAAATTTAATGTGTCCAAAACTGAACTCTTGATTCCTGCCCCAATCCTGAAAGCTATTCCTCTCATGGTCTTTACTTCTCAATACATGACACTAACACATGCCCCTGTTGCTCAAGACAGAAACTGGACGCCATCCTTACTAACTTTCTCTTCTCCGCCCATTTCACTCCATCACTATTGCCTTCAGGTCACCATCATTTCTCCCCTGAACTGCAAGCCACAGTCTCCTACCAGTCTCTCTATTCCTAGCCCTTCCCACCCTATCTGCGACCCGCCAGTTCTCATCAGTCCATGCACTCTTCTCAATGATTTCTTAAACCCAAATCTGAGATCACTGTCCGATTTCCTACCTCTCAATGTTTCTCTTGGCCTCAGGACCCAGGCCAAGCTCCCTCTTAAGCCTTATGAGGCTCCTTGTTGACCTGACTCCTGCTTACACCAACTTCATCTCCCATCACTACTTCCTCTTGCCACCTTCTCCCTCCACCCCGATCCTCACCCCCAAATATATGCCCTTTCTCTGTTCCTGCCACACAAAGTGACTTTCTGTCCCCTAAAGCCTCCTGGCTTTCTCTCAACTGGGATGAGGCCTGTTTCCTCTGCCTTTTGGATATGAACACTCCACATTCCAGCCCTAGCCCACCCTTAAACCTAACTCCTTTACTGCCTTCGGGGCTCAGTCTGATCTTCCTCAGGCCCTCCCATTTCAGGATGGGTTTCCATGCACCTAGTGCCTCCCTCACCACAGTAGTCAGCACTAATGGCTGTCCCTGAGCACTGCTGCCGCCCAGCACCCAGCATTCACACTGAGCCTGCCTCCTAGACTGTGATGGGTGTTTGTGGAATGAGTGGGAGTTGGAAGCAGCTGATTTTGAGTTGACATCCACTGGTGTTTTGATCAAACTAATAATTGTGGGGTTTTTTGGTAGCTCCTTTGTCCTCCATTCCCATGTCCTTCTCCCTTTGGAGATCCTGGTATAATCATTTTTTCGAATGAAAACCATATTAAATGTACATTTAGAGAGATACAAATGTGGCACTATGGGGTTACGATGTCAGAGCTGAGAGCACAAAACCAATTTCCTCATTTCATATTTAAGAAAACTGAAATCCCGAAAGCTGAAGTGATTTGTTCGTGGTAAGCTAAGTCATTAGCTGTCAAAATGGGACTAAGCTTCCAATTTCTTGATTTCAGGGCTCTTTTCACAATCCTATACCATGCTGTGATGGATTAAAGATGACCATGGATTCTTTGATACTCCTCTCATTGAGAGGTGGGGTCTATATCTCCTTCCCTTGAATCTGGCTGGGCTCTGTGACTGCTTTGACCAATAAAATATAATGAAAGAGATCTATTGGGTTTGACAGGTCCAGCTATATAATTTCCAGGACTCAGGGTGAACTGAAAATGTGGGACCCTTTTTGAAAGAATCATTAAGACTTTCAAGAAGGCAACAGCAGAGCTGTAATCCATTCTGCCAATCTGTATCTTTTAATTGCAAGTTTAGTCTGTTACTATTCAAAGTCATTACTGAAAAGGCGTTTCTTCAATCCACCATCTTATCTTTTTAATTTTATTTGTCAGATCTATATATTCTTTTCCCTCTTTCTCTTTGTATTCTTTAAAATACCCTTAGTGGTACTCTTCAATTCTGTGCCCTCCTCCAGACCTCCCTCTCCTTTTTTTTTTTCAGCTGGCGAAATCCTTTTAGTATTTCTTGTAGGGCCGATCTCTTGTTGACAAATTCTTTCAGGACTTCTTTGTCTGTGAAAACTTTAATCTCTCCCTCAGTTTTGAAGGACAATTTGGCTGGATACAGAATTCTTGGCTGGAAGTCTTTCTCTGACAGGATCTTGAATATACCATACCACTGCCTTCTCACCTCCAGGGTGCTAGTTGAGTAGTCTGAACTCAGTCTTATTTGGTTTCCCTTGTATGTAATAGATTGTTTTTTCTTGTCACTCTCAGGATTCTCTGCTTCTCTTCAACATCTGACAGAGTGATTAGTATGTGTCTTGGGAAAGGCCTCTTTGGATTTATTCTGCTTGGAGTTCTTGGGCTTCTTTGATTTGTATATTTATGTCCTTTATGAGGGTTGGGAAGTTTTCCCCCATTATATCCTCAACTACTCTTCCTAGCCCTTTACTCCTCTCTTCTCCTTCTGGGACACCAATGATTCTTATATTTGTGCGCTTTGTTTTGTCTCTCATGTCCCTGAGATCCAATTCAGATTTCTCCATCTTTTTTGCCATTTGCTGTTTTGAGTCTTCGAGGTCAGTTATCTTGTCCTCTATATCACTTATTTTTTCTTCTTTCTCTTCAAATCTGGTGTTGTGTGCCTCTAGTTATGTTTTTTATTGGATCAACAGAGTCTTTCATCTCTGTGATATCTGCTATTTTTCTATTTATTCTTTCAAATTCCTCTTTGTGCTCTTCTACTGTCTTCTTGATCTCCTTTATGTCATTTGCTATCCCACTTATTTTATTAAGTAGAGCTGTGTGAACATCTTTGATTAGTTGTTCTAATGTCTGTGTCTCCTCTGGTGTTTTAATTTGGTCATTAGGCAGGGCTATATCTGTCTGCATTGTGATATGCTTAGTGATCTTTTGTCTTCATGGCATGTAAATATCTTGATTGATTCATTTTGAAAGACTACTTCAGTAGTTTAAGGCCTTGTGTTTGTGGGATGGTTGTACAGCAGGGAGCAGGGTACACGGTGGGGTACTCACTACGGTGATTTGTTTCAGGGCAGGTATAGGCAGAGGTTGGGGATGTTACACTGATGCTTGTGAACGTGGGCGCCCAGTGGCCAGGGACGATGTAGCTGTGAGGGTTAACCGGTCTGGGGGGCATAACCCTAGTGTGCGCTGGTCTAAGGCACAGGGCCCTTTGTGTGTATGCATAGAGCTGTGGCAGCAGGTTGGCATTATGCCTTAGTGGATTGAGAGCAGATGTGACCCAGCTGTGCAGTTCAGCACTTTCTCAGAGCTGGGAAGTGTGGCTGAGGGCTGTGCACATGTGCAGTTCTAGGACTGCTGTAAACTGAGGTTCCCAGAGCTGAATGATGTGATTTGGGGCCCGCACACATGTGTGGACCTACAAGTGCTGTAAAATCAGGGGTGTGGGGTGAGGATGTGCAACACTATGGTCAGGGGACCAGGGGTAACCTGGGTATGGAGGTTAGTGCCCACAGCCTTTATGCACTGACAACACCCTGCAGGGAACAGCGAGAGGGAGGTAGTGTTTGGGAGGGGTGCAGGAGAGGTGGGTGGGGCTGTACTTGGGTGGGGGTGGGGGGCAGTATGTGGGCTGGGGGCTGGTGGAGTGGGGGCACCTGGACCATGGGGAATGGGAGTGGGTGATGGGGTTCTTGTGCGTGGAGTATAGGGCGAATCACTGGTCACAGGGCTGCGTTGGTGAGGGTAGCGCATCCAAGGAATGCGGCCTGGCTTACTTTCTAGTCCTGGGCTCCCATCCATGCACTCCCATGGGCTCCGCAGCTCCATGCCTCCGCACCAGGCTCCAGCTTTGCCTCTCGGTTCCTCGGCCTCTGCATCTAGGGCTGCCACATGTGGTGCAGAAGGCTCTCCCACGTCAGCCACACTCCCGAATCGCCGCCTCAGTTGCCCTCCTGTCCCTTCTCTAAATTTTCCATGGAGCAGGGCTAATCTCGAGCTTCTCTATTCGGCCATCTTTCCCGAAGTCTGCATAATTTTCCTGTAAACTTACAGCTTCTCTAATTAAAAAAAAAGAAAAGAAAAGCCAAGGAAACCCAAAGCCTGACAGCAGCTGAAGACACTGGCCTGGGAGGAGCAGCCTTCCCGCCTCTGAAGCTGCGAGCCCATAAACTCCTACTAAGACAACCCACTGCTAAGCCCCACCCATGGTTATTTTTATTTAATTTTTTAACGTTTTGGATTACAATCACAACAAATGAATTAATGACAATAGAAAATGTTACCTCTACCTTGTGCTGTTTGGAAACCATCAAAACATGTGTCTAGGGGCAGCAACTGAACACTAGAATTCTTGGCACCACTAGAGACAGGCGCTGGGGTTGTAAAGTGTAAGGAAGTCCTAAAGTCACCCTCTGGAATTAGTGTCTCCTCATAAGATCATGGGAGTTATTGGAGTCTTCGGAGAGATGTAACATTTGATTCTAGCTTGGACTCCTAATTGGACTGCAGCCAAAACCCAAGAATTTGGTCTTAGGCCAACAGGGTATGTTTTTTTTTTCAAATCTCATAGCTCATAAAGTTGTCTAATTTTTTTAGGATTATCCCTTATTTACTTGATGTGCCATCTTTCGCTTGTCTCAGTATTCTTAGACGCCTCTGAAAATAGCCACAGAAAAGCCAACTTAAACACAAATAAACACAAAGAACTGTAGAAAGCACTGAGCAAACAGAAGAGGATAAACATCCAGAGAGGTAAGGGATTTCTTGAGGCAACCCCAGGGCTAGCGCACAGGTCTTCCAGCTCAGAGCTGCACTGTTGTGGGTGCTCTTGGAGATGTCTGCTTAGCCCATACTGCTTTCTCTGGACACTAGCTCTTCCACGGGCCTTATGCATGACCTTGACCTTCCACCCCCACCATTGTTGACTGACTACTGACTGGACACATAACTCTAACACATAACTCTAAGTTAAGCCAATCGGGCTCTCCCTCCCATGGGTTTGCTGTTGGCATTCAGTGATTCCCATCCATTTCTGCTGGTCACCTGACCTGAAGACTGAGAGGTGGCCATGGTGGGACATGTGCTCAGGGAACTAGAGGAAGCATGTCTGCCAGGAGGGACCAGAGTGAAGTGGACATGCAGAAAGAAGCTGAGTAAGAGACTGTGAGGCCTAGAGGACAGCGTACCTGGCTTCTCAATGGCTTTCAAAGTCCAAGTTCTTTGGGGAGAAATTCAACTTCCCCAAGTTGAATTCTTGATATTCTCACAAGCAGTGTGGACAATCAAAGCTATAGGCTGAGCCCCCAGTCTTGGGGTTTGTTCATATGAAACTTAACCCCAAAAAGGATAGGTCAAGTCTACTTAAAATTTAGGCCTAAGAGTCACCCCCAAGAGAGCCTCTTTTATTGCTCAGATGTGGCCTCTCTCTCCAGCCAACACAACAAGCAAGCTCACCACCCTCCCCCTTTCTACGTGAGACATGACTCCCAGGGGTGTGGACCTTCCTGGCAACGTGGGACAGAAATCCTAGAATGAGCTGAGACTCAGCATCAAGAGATTGAGAAAAACCCTAGAATGAGCTGAGACTAAGCATCAAGGGATTGAGAAAACCTTCTCGACCAAAAGGCGGAAGAGTGAAATGAGACAAAATAAGTGTCAATGGCTGAGAGATTCCAAACAGAGCCGAGAGGTTATCCTGGAGGTTATTCTTACACATTGAGTAGATGTCACCTTGTTATTCAAGATGTAATGGAGAGGCTGGAGGGAACTGCCTGAAAATGTAGAGCTGTGTTCCAGTGGCCATGTTTCTTGATGATGACTGATAATGATATAGTTTTCACAATGTGACTTTGTGATTGTGAAAACCTTGTGTCTGATGCTCCTTTTATCTACCTTGTCAACAGACGAGTAGAACATATGGAATAAAAATAAATAATAGGGGGAACAAATGTTAAAATAAATTGTTTGAAATGCTAGTGATCAATGAAGGCGAGGGGTAAGGGGTATGGTATGTATAATCTTTTTTTTTCTGTTTTTGTTTTCTTTCTTTTTCTGTTGTCTTTTTATTTCTTTTTCTGAATTGATGCAAATGTTCTAAGAAATGATGAATATGCAACTAAGTGATGATATTGTGAGTTACTGATTATATATGTAGAATGGAATGATCACATATTAATGTTTTAGTTCGTTTGTTAAATGTTTTTTAATTAATAATAATAAAAAAAGTCCAGGTTCTTATTCTTCAAGTAACCTGGCTGCCCATTGCCCTTGGGTTCCATGAAACACCCCTGGAAGGCTTATGTTAGAGTCCCCTTTATTCCTTATATATAAAAAAATCAACATATGGGTACTATAGTCTAACCCTCAAAGTTAAGTTTTAATTTTCCTATTCTGAAAAAAAGTTCTGATTATAAATACATCTCATTGTAGAAATTTTAATTAGCTTCCTTCTGATTATAAAACACATTTTCATTGCTTCTACATAATAAAAAAAAGAAAATCAAATCACCTATAATGCAATGCATACATATGTTCAACAAATGATATGTACAAAAGTGTTCATAGTAACACTATTTGTAAAAGCTTCAAGATGACTATCAACAGCAAAATAGAGGAATAAATTGCAATGTATTCACATGCTGGAATACTATACAGACATGAAAATGGACGATCTGTAACAGCATACAACATGGATCAATCTCACATGATGGTGAGAAAAAGAAGTAAGACAGGATAGAGTACAGAGTTTATTATTTATTTATTTATAAAAATTTAAAAACAGGCAAAACTCATCTCTGTTGTTAGATGCTAGGACAATGGTTACACTTGGGAGTAATGGGTGATTGGAAGGGGGCCTAAGGGGTGTCTGGGATACTGACAATGTTCTTTCTTGATCTGGGTAGTAGTGACATGACCAGATTCACCTTGTGAAAATTAATTGAGCACTTATAAATGCACTTTTCTGCTTTTGTTTTGTTTTTATATCAAGAGCTTTTAAAAATAGCCCACAATTCCAGTATTGATAATAGTTCCTTGGAGGGAGGGGTTTAACTTTTAAACTTTTTTTCTTTGTGTGTGGATTTAAAACTTCCAGTTACCCCAAAAAATTATGTTCTTCAATCCTCATTCAATGTTGCTGGGTGGGAGCTTTTTTATTGTTTCCATGGAGATGTGACCCCCTCAATTGCAGGTGCTAACTTTTGAACTTTCCATGGAGATGTGTCTCCACCCATTCACAGTGGGGTTGCTTACTGGAGCCCTTTAAGAGGGAATTATTTTTGAAAAAAGCTTCAGTGCTGACGGAGCCTACACAGTCAGAGAACTTTGGAGATGCAGAAGAAAAACACCCCCAGAAAGCCTTATGAAATGAGAAGAGAAAGCTAGCAGACGTTGCCATGTGCCTTCCCAGCTGACAGGGGTGTTCTGGACCCATCAGCCTTTCTTGAATCAAGACATCATTCCCTGGATGCTTTAGTTTGGACATTTTCATGGCCTTAGAACTGTAAACTTGCAATTTAATAAATTCCTCCTTTTTTAAAAGCCATTCCATTTCTGGCATATTGCATTCTGGCAGCCTTAACAAACGAAAACATCTTTGCTTCCCCTAGAAATTGTTTCTGGTCTGGCATATTCTGCTGGTCTCTGCTTTATTGGTGTGTTTTTCTATCATTTTCCTCACAGCTATTATATGCATCTTTGTCTTTGTGAAACATCTCTAAACCACCTGTATCATCAGCTCTGCTAGAATCTAAATTATTCAAATTGATCAAGTGAACATAGTTTTGTTTAGGGTCAAGGCTGAGAGCCAAGTCCTGGCCTGCTGCCCCTGCTACAGCCCCCTTCAGCAGCTTCTGATGTGCAGCCCCAAGTGGCCTGGTGAGTGACTGTACTTCAAGTGCAGGGGAGGAGAAGGTGCATGGCAATGAATGGCCCCAGACCTGGAGCCCCAGACAATAGTGCCATTCCCAACTCACGATCTGTGCCTACCTGATTCTCCATATCCTTTCACTAGCACCTTAAACTCCAGCTAGGTATCCCCACATGGGCTCATGCATTTGCAAGCGTGCACACACACACACACACACATACACACATATGCCACCCCACCACTGTCTCCCCTCTTGTGAACCTGGGTGAGGCCTTCCCAAGCAAGAAAGTTACCACTCCTTCACTCCTGTATACATACATATTAAGACATGTTTTATACTGCCATTGTGCACTTGCATGCCTATTTCCTCCTCCACTCATCCATTCATTCACTCCCTCCTTCCTTTACTCATTCAACATACTTACTGAGCACCGCCTTGAGAACAGACAGTAGTGGACAAAACAGACCCATTCCTATCCTTGAGCTCACAGTCTATCGAAGAAGGAAGACATCAATTAATTAGCCACACATATGACTTCCCAGTTACATCTGGGAAGGAAACTCAAAGGGTGACTTGAGGTAGTAATCAGAAGATGTACCTTGATTTGGGGAGGGGGCAGTCAAGGGAGGTGGAAGTGGGAGTTGGAAATGGCATTATTGTTTGGGGCTCCAGGTCTGGGGCCACCTCCGTGGAGGTGAAATAAAAGTTGATACCTGAAGGATGAATGGGCTTTAATCAGATGAAGAGGGGGAAAAGCATTGCAGATTGAGGGATTAGCACACAGGAAGGCTCTGAGACAGTGAAACTTGGTGCTTTGAGGGACAAAGAAATTGGTTTGGTTGAATCTAGTTAAGTGAAGAAGTAATAGAAGCCACGTCATGCTCCTTCTGGACCATTTTAAGGATTAAGGCATATCCCAAGAGCTGTGTGAAGAAAGAAAGAAGGGAGATGTATTGAACAGATTTGTTTTCTTGGAAAGCAGTGCCTCTAGGCCAAGGTTTCTCAACTTCAGCACTATCGACATTGGGCTGGATAATTCATTATTGTTGGGGGCTGTGTATGTTATAGGATGTTTCACAGCATCACTGGTCTCTATCCACCAGGTGTCAGCGGCACCTTCCCTCCATGTTGTGTCAACTAGAATGTCTAAGACAATGCCAAATGTTCCCTGGAGGGCAAAATCAACCCCTGGTTAAGAATGACTGTGCCACAAGCAGGGGGGACAATCAAAGCAATAGGCTGAGCCCCCAATCTTGAGGTTTGTTCATATGAAACTTAACCCCACAAAGGATAGGTCAAGCCTACTTAAAATTAGACCTAAGAGTCACTTCCAAGAGAACCTCTTTTGTTGATCAGATGTGGCCTCTCTCTCCAGCCAACACAAGTAAACTCATTGCCCTCCCCCTGTCTACGTGGGACATGACTCCCAAGGGTGTGGACCTTCCTGGCAATGTGGGACAGAAATTCTAGAATGAGCTGAGACTCAGCATCAAGGGATTGAGAAAACCTGCTCGACCAAAAGGGGGAAGAGTGAAAAGAGACAAAATAAAGTGTCGATGGCTGAGAGATTCCAAACAGAGTCGAGAGGTTACCCTGGAGGTTATTCTTACTCACTAAATAGATATCACCTTGTTAGTCAAGATGTAATGGAGAGGCTGCAGATAACTGCCTGAAAATGTAGAGCTGTCTTCCAATAGCCGTATCTCTTGAAGATGATTGTATGATACAGCTTTCACAATGTGATATGTGATTGTGAAAACCTTGTGTCTGATGCTCCATTTATCTACCTTATCAACAGATGAGTAAAACATATGGAATAAAAATAAATAATAGGAGGAACAAATGTTAAAATAAATTTAGATTGAAATGCTAGTGAGCAATGAAAGGGAGGGGTAAGGGGTATGGTATGTATGAATTTTTTTCTGTTGTCTTTTTATTTCTTTTTCTGAATTGATGTAAATGTTCTAAGAAATGATGATGATGATGAATATGCAACTATGTGATGATATTGTGAATTACTGATTATATATGTAGAACGGAATGATCATAAAAAAATTAAAAATAAAAAAATTTAAAAAGTGACTGTGTCTGTCATACGAATGTGACCGTGTGATTGTGAAAACCTTGTGGGTGATACTCCCTTTATCCAGGGTATGGACAGATGTGTAAATAAGGACAAAAACTAAACAAATAATGGAAAGGGGGTAAGGGGTAAAAATTTAATAGATTGCAATACTAGTGGTCAATTAGAGGGAGGGGTAAGGGGTATGGGATGTATGGGTTATTTTTTTTTGCCTTTTTCTTTTTCTGGAGTGACTCAAATGTTCTAAAAACGATCATGGTGAAGAATACACAACTATGTGATGATATTATGAGCCACTGTACAATATGGTTGGACTGTGTGTGTGGATATTTCTCAATAAAAATATTTTTTAAATTATCATGGTGATGAATACACAACTGTGTGATAATATTGTGAGCCATTGATTGTATTCTTTGGATGGACTGTATGTACGTGAAGATTTTTTTAAAAAAACAAAAGAATGACTGTGCTGGACCATTTACTTAGTTCAGCCTGATGTTTGTTTTCTAGGGTGAGGGTTCACCACATTTCCTCCTTTCATTCCCAGAGACACACTCCTACTGGTGCATATGCACAGTGCCTTGAGTGTGACAACCTCGAACGTCATACTTAACTCTGGCTATCCAAACACTGACCAGTGCTTCACATAGGCAGGGGCTCTATGTTTGTTGGATGAACACTACTGAGTACAACATCATCAGCGAAGTGTAAACGGTTAACGTTTTACCTTCTTCTTTCCAAGAATCTCCCTCCCTATTCATTCCCATTCCTGCTAACAGCAGCTACCTGGGCCTGTTACAAACTCAAAAAACTACTCGTTGCTATTAGCAGGAATGAGGGTTGCTTAACCTCTTTTATCTTATCTGTAAAACTGGACACTATCCGGTAGACCTTATCCTTTGCAGACATTGTAATTCAATCCTTACAAACCTGAGACCATGTTCCCAAAGCCAGTTCAGTGACAGAGCTAGGAGTCAACTATAGGCCTGACTGCAAGGTCCAGGATTTTTCTTTTACTTTTTTTTTACTGCGTTTTTATTTTTTAAATTTTATTTATTAAGCATACCAACATACAAACACAACATTCTTACCATATGATCACTTCATTCTATATATACAATCAGTAACTCACAATATCATCACATAGTTGCATATTCATCATCATGTTTATTTTTATTCCATGTTTTACTAATCTGTTGATAAAAGGAGCATCAGACACAAGGTTTTCACATTCACAGAGTCTCATTGTGAAAGCTATATCATTGTTCAATCATCATCAAGAAACGTGGCTACTGGAAGACAGCTCTACATTTTCAGGCAGTTCCCTCCAGCCTCTCCACTACATCTTGGATAACAAGGTGATATCTCCTTAATGCATAAGAATAACCTCCAGGATAACCTCTCAACTCTGGAATCTTTCAGCCATTGACACTTTGTCTCATTTCACTCTTCCCCCGTTTTGGTTGAGGTTTTCTCAATCCCTTGATGCTGAGTCCCAGCTCAATCTAGGATTTCCATCCCACATTAAGGCCCAGGAGTTTAACTGTCGTCACTCTGACTCTTTTTTAAGGCCTTGAGGAGTTGTTCTACCCCCTCCAAATTAAAATCCTAGAATTGATAAGGAACCTGGATATCATCCATCTAGTAGGTGACACAACAGTATTACCACAGGGTAGGGTGACTTCAGGTCTCTCAAGGCTGACACTTCATGCTTTACTTCTTGTAGGTAAATGCCCTATTTCAGTAACTTCTTGAAATCTAAAACATCTCACAAGCTCCCATGCCTCCCTCCCTTCCAACTCACCACACAGATGAGGAAATGGGTACTGGCAGACAATTATACTAGCTGGAACCAAAACCCACATTCCAGACTCCGAGGCTCAAAAGAAACCTTATACAGAGCCATCTGCCACTCCTACTGTCCACATCATTTCCCTCTCAATTCTAATCCTACCTTTTCTAGAAATTCTATGTAAAGATGTGTGACCTTGGCCTTGTCACTTAGGCTCCCTGGGCTCAGTGAGAATGTCCCAATCTATTATAATAATCTAGGCTATTTCTAATGGTCAGAAATTTCCATGTGGCAGGAATGTTAACTGATTCAAGTCCCTCTGCTTTATACTTGAATAACATGCACGGTAACATTCACCACCTGTTCAGTGGCAGCTGCCTTTGAGTACAAATGCAATATCAATGCAATGAGAAAATACTTGAAATACAGAGGCCTGCAAGGGAAAACGTGTTCCAAAGGTTCTGGGGTTGGTTGGTTGTTCTACAGCCTACTCTGCAAATGTACAGGAAGCATGGTGGTCCTTAAGGTTTGCATTCAGTGTGGTTCTAGGGCAGGAACCTCTTTGCTGCACAGCTCTCACTACCACTTGCTGCATGCTGTACACAGCTCTGAGGATCTCCTGCCATTTGCCTTCTCAACTGTTGTCCTGCATAGGGCCTCTATGAGTAGGGAGTTACCACCAAACCTTATTGTCCTTTCCCTTGCTGGCAGTTTTACTAATTCTACAATCAGGGAACTTTATTCCCTTTCACCTTTTCCACAGATGTTTGCTATGGTTTGTGCATTGGCCTATATTAGCACTTATCACCTTCTAATAGTGTATTATAATTTATCCAGATTAATTTCAAGTATTTATAACAGTGTCTGCCCCAGCACATGTATGTATTCATTTACAGAAACTTAAATGAGCATCTTACTCTCTAAATATTAAAATTATATTCACGAAGTTGCTAGCGGTTCTTTGTCAAGTGCTAAACATAAGCAATTCCCTGGTGGTTTTTCTTTTCAACAGGGAAACTAGAAGAGCTTAAAGTGCACTACCTTTGTAAAAAGCCCATTAAGATTCAGATACCTGAGAGCTTTGTTCCAGTATCCATGTTTCTTGAAGATGATTACATAATGATATAGCTTTCACAATGTGACTGTGAAAACTTTGTGTCTGATGCACCTTTTATCTATGGTATGGACAGATGAGTAAAAAATATGGATAAAAAATAAATATTGGGGGAACAAAGATTAAAATAAATTGAGGGGGCCAAGATGGCGGCTTAGCAATGTGCGTGTTTTAGTTCATCCTCCAGAACAACTACCAGATAACCAGAAACAGCACAGAACAGCTCCTGGAACCACGATAGTGACCGGACACACAGCGTGCCCAGGTCTGGACCAGCTGGACTGACTGCGAGTCTCTGGAACCGTGAGTTCCCCAAGCCGCAGCGGCCAGCGCCTAGAGCCCCTCCCCCATAGTTGGCTTCCCGGAGGGAAAGGAAAGAGACTAACAGTAGCAGGGATGAGTCCAACCAAACACCAATTGTGGCAATAATAAACAAATTCTGACTACTAAAAATAGGCCCCCAGCTCACACAAAACTGGGCAAGTCAGAAGTTGGTTATTTGGCTAACCGAAAAAGAGGAAAGGGGACAAAACGGGGGTTTTCGTAGCTGTTTCTACAGAGGCTTGGCTGCCTCTGGATTCAATGGTGGGACTACTCGGGCTGCAACTGCCCCAGGCATAGGCAGAAACAGACTGCTTTCAGGGCTATCTCCCACCTGTGCCTTCCCCAGGGGAGGGGTAAAGCCCAACTTAGGTGGAATCCACCTCTCAAGGAACTCAGAACCCAGGCCTTGGCAAATTGAAGCCATTAAAACCAGCCTACAACCTCTCCTCTGTCTCCACCACACCCTCAGCAGGGAGAGTTTTCCAAAGTTAAAGGAGCCACGACATCTTTTGCTGGTGGGACCTGCAGGCAGACAAGCGCCACATACCGGGCAGGATAAGAAAAACAGAGCCCAGAGACTTCACAGGAAAGTCTTTCAACCTGCCGGGTCTCACCCTCAGGGAAAACAGATGCAGGTGACTCCTTCCCCCTGATAGGAGGCCAGTTTAGACCGGGAAAACCCAGCTGGTGTCTGTAATACCTATGTAGACCCTCCTAAGGGTGGGGAGGGAAAAGGCACCTTACAAACACAACAAGAAACAAGAAAACAAGAACTGAAAAATTACCCTCTGTTAAACAAAACTTAAGTTAGAGGCCCAGAAAAAGCTGAACTGAAGGTCAAAGAACAGATAGACAACAAACTCATCTAGCAACAAAACCCTAGATAAGATAAGTGAAAGCAATCT
>PVIY010038496.1:0-23811 GCA_004026745.1 Myrmecophaga tridactyla | reverse complement strand
AATATCGTTGGTGACTCCTTGGTGCTCGTTCACATTTGGTTCAAACTTGACGTTGACATTTCCTTTACCCACAGCAAGAACACTCTTCCTCTTGGTCTTCTGACAGGCCTCACTGATCATGAGTTCTAGCTTAATCAAGGGCCCTTGCCCTTCGCCCTCTGCAACCACAACTGGCCATTTGGACTGAAGGTTTGGCTGGACAGACACCACCATTTCATCCAATGATGAGACAGTGATCGAAAAATCCTTGGGATCATAAATGTCTAAAGGTGTCACCGAACCATCACTGAACAAAATCCAAGAACTGACTACTGCTTCCTAAGAAAAATGAAACCAAAGCATTATGTTATAATCAGATTCCTTCCAATGTGCAAACACAAATATGATTTCTTATATATTATTCTTTAAATATACAGACTGATAAAAATAAACTCCCATGATTAATAATCTTGAGCAGTTTTTGGCATACCTTCAACTGGCATCAATAATGTACTATAGCCCCACTAGGGTAAGGGACAAATAATATACTTCAATGAATGCCACAGAACATATATTAATGTATTGTATGCCATACAACTGAATTTGACTTTGACCTTTCCAAAAACATTTGAAAAATCAGGCAATTTATCTGAATCAATTTCAGGTACAACTAACCAGGCTACCGCTCAAGATAATATTGCATTAAACATTCTTTATTAGGAAGCAAATGCTGATGATGTAAAGCATACATGGGCTGGAAGCACTACGGAAAAAGAAGCATTTATAAGACAGGCTTGCTTGAAAAACACAGCCCCCCTGGTACCTTAATAATTGACTTGATAAAAGTTTAACAATGGAGCAGAATTTTCCAGTTGACAATAATTGCAGTAAACAGTAGCAATTTGGTGCCTATTAGCCATGCTTGCTCAAGCAGCTCAAAGAGAATTTCCAAGTACCACAAACCACCTGCTTTGGGAAAAGTGAAAACAAGAAATCCTTTGTGTATAGTCTAGCAGCAGACTGTACCTGGCTCAGAGAGGCCCACTGGAAAGCAAACAGGTGGTCAATGTGTGAAGGCATAAAACAGGACAATTTATCCAAGCCACTGAGCACTTTACTCAGAGACAAGACACAATGGATAAGCAGCAGGGAGGAGCTTCAGGAAACACTGGTCCTTGCAAGTGCTTGAGCGCTGTCCTTTACAGGGCCTGATAAAGAGAGAGCCATCTCAACTGCCCGTGGACACAGGGCCCTCTGGGATCTCACCTGCTGTGGGGCTCGAAGAACATCCTGGGCAGCTGCCGTTGCAACGATAGCTCTCCTGTCTGCTCTGTGCGGCTGCAGGGACAGTGACAAACCAGCCACCAGCTGTACGCCCAGGTCTGTGACAGTGACGCGGTCATCCAGGACGACCACTGTCTTCTCAGCCAGGATGGAGTCAGAGAGAGGCGAGAGGACCTTCAAAAGTAAGTGGGAAAGCTCAGGTCTCTGCTCCCTGGAGCCATTTTAAACTCCTTAACTGACATCTCCTTCAGTGTGTTCTCCCAATTCTCTGCTCAAAGAAGGCACTCAAGGGAATGGATTAGAAATGGGCCATGCTGACTGTTCAACTGCATCCATTAAAGGAAGGAGTTTACAGAGTTCACTCTTGCCAGTTTCTCACCCTCGATTCACGCAACAATAGCACAAGTGCATTTCCTGAGGACAGTTGAAGGCCCATCTCGTTACGAGGCACTCAAAGCATAATGCTTTCCCAACAACTAATATTTTTATACTTTGAAAATGGTAGAAATGTGGTAAAAAATGAAAGGAATAGTGCTCTGCCATCTTCTCCTGTTCAGATTCCTTCTGGTGGGCAATTATAGGTTCATTATGGAAAAAACAATACCGATTGCGTGGGCCATTGTGTCATCAATGGGAAATCCTGTCACCCAGTGTGAGAAGGGTGGTCACAGTGTCCAAGAGGCCACCCCTCCCAATTAGCCAACTAGTTTAGTGGTGACTAAAACCTGGAGAAAGAAATGGGGTTGGAAGAATTTCTAGAATGGCCCCCCAAGGACGTCCCACCCTAACTCTGGAACCTGTGAATACAGCGATCACTCCCATTGTTACGTTTTGTTAAAAGTCACAGTTGAACTTAAGATATGGAATTATCTTGGGTTGGGGGTCCTATGTGATCATGAGCCCTTAAAAATGAGACTTTCCCTGGACAATGGCAGAAGGGGAGGTCAGAGATGCAAAGCATGAGAAAGACCTGATGCGCCGTGGCTGAAATTGAAATGGGGGAGAGGGTACGGGAGAAGGAGGGTGAGCGGCTTCTGGGAGCAGAGAATGGTCCCCCGCTGACAATCCGAAAGGACACAGGGATCTCGTGGGAGGAGTGAATTCTGCTAACAGGCTGAGCCTGGAAAGCGAGTTCCTCTCAGAAACCCCCACCCCGCCTGAGAGCATAGTCAGCAGAGCGGCCGAGGGGCTGCCCAGCTTCTTCTTACAGATATCTGAGCTAAGAAACAGGTGTGGGTCTGAATTGCTAAGCTGTGGTCTTTTGTCAGATAGCAATAGAAAACTAACACAGGATAAAACCCGTTTCACGTGGCTTTATCTAAAATTAACTTGGGCAAAATCTAAAAGGTGACTTAATTATGGGTGTGCAGGAACATTTTATATTCGGACGAAAAGAATATGTGCTATCATTTTTGCAAAATTACCCTGTCAAAATTGGCTAGAAAAAATAGTTTTACTATTATCATAGTAAAATAGAAAACATTTAACTATGGAGGGTTTTATTATATTTAGTGCAAATACATTGTTTCTAAAAAAATCTGTCCATTGTTCAATGTTAATAATAGGGCTGAAGGGCTACACTTTGAGGACGGAAAAACAAACCAGCCTTCACATGTTCTGCAGCCTTCCTTTCATGACATGAAGAAAGTGGAGCATTTTAAGGGAGAGACAATGGCTTATACTGTGTGCGTCACTGAGCTTTCACTGGTGAAAGAAATTAGGTATCTCAATTCTCACTAAAATGCAAAAATTAATTTGAGCTTAAATTACTAAAATTCCCTCCTGGTTCCCTTACACACGTGCACGCACCACCTCCTGCCATGCACCGGGTATGCGCCCGTGCACACCCCACGTGGCCTCCAGCTGGGTAACTGGGCCGGCGCTGGTGGGTGGCAGGCAGCGTCCCGGCTGTACCTGCACGGTGGTTATCCCTGGCTCCCGACCAACCAGGGTCCGGCCAGCCTGCAGCTTAGCAATCTTCGGCTCCTCCACTTTCATGAAATCAGTCACGAGGTCAGTGATGTCAAACTGCCAGTCAGGGCCCAGCATGTAGGTGAGCTGCCCCAACTCGGGTGACTCGGCCACAAACTGGGTGAGCACGCGGACGGCAGTGTGCTGGTACTGCAGGGAGCAGCCCCTGCCCCTCCTCTCCTCTTCATCCTCGTCCTCGCTCTCCCGGGTGGGCCTGCAAAACGCACATGCCAAGCAGAGTTAGCACCCCCAGCTGGGAAGTGCCATGCCCCCCTTCTCCAGCTCCACGTGGCTGGGGCATCCAGAATGAAATGAGATGGCAACTTGCCCTGCTGGCCTTGCTGGCCCACGGCTGTGTTCATTTGGAAGCTGCTTTGGGGGGGTGGTCACTGTGGGTCGTGGGGCTTGGGCCACAGGATCCAAGAGCGAGGCTGGCGCAGGGCCGTGGCAGCAGTGGGGGGTCCAGGCCCCAGCACTGTGCAGAGGCAGTGGCTTTGCCCTCTGTGTCCTGAGACGTGTAACTCTACAACAATCTGCCGTGTGAGGCCAAGGCAGGATGTCCAGCCTAGAGGAGTCAGCGTGGGACCCTTCATCGGAACAGCCGTTTGCTGTCCTATGGGACCTCAGCCCGACCTCCCCCTCCCCTCGGAAATGAAAATAGTAATGACGGTCCCTTTCCTTCACCACCACTGTGCCCTGAGAAACCAACAGGTGAAGGCGTCAGGACATGCAGGAATGGTTCTTTAGGAATTCCCTGCAAAGATGGCCCACTGCTCACTGGTTTGGAACGGTTTCAGAATCCAATCTCCACCTTGGCTGAGGCCCTTCTCACCACTGCAGAAATGGTCCCTCTGAACTAATGGTCCTGAAGCCGGGAGAAACCCATCTCTCCTCCCACCGCAGGCTCCCACCTGGAATCCCTATTCCTACCTGGATTCCCAGCTCCCACCTGGAACCCCTGCTCTACCTGGAATCCCTGCTGGAGGCGCGCAGCTGCTGTGTGACACTGCAGAATATTTGGAATGTGTCTTTGGAGTGTGGGTACTCTGCTCCCCTGCCCGGGCCTTGCTTCTCCCTTCCTGAGCACACCAGCAAATGCTCTCCCCCTATTCACAACCCACCCTGAGAAATCCAATCTGGCTCTGCTATTCTACAACCTTCCCCTCAAAACATAACTTCCTCTGTCCTTTCCTGACAGGTCTTGTGGGGTGGCTGGCTGACTCGCCTGGATCCTCTGTGGCTGGGTGGCTGTGTCACGGAAGACAGGGGCAGCAACTGACACTTACTAAGGTGGACCTACTATGTGCAAGCTCCAGGTTTCTGTGCTCTGTAAGGATGAGGGCAGGCATGACTCGAGCACTTACCCCACACCAGCCACAAGTATCAGCTTGGCTGATCTTGGGACTATACAGGGGAGGTGGACGAGGAAGCTACCTGCAGAGGGGCGCGACTCAGCCAAAGCTGCAGCATAAGTTGCCCCTCAGGCAGGGTCCAGGCCAGGATATTTGCCCCCTGCTTATATTATTTGCCATTTTTAGCTGACACCTTTATCATCACACCTGTCTCTACACGAAGAAACCAAGGCTCAGAGTGGTGAGAAATGCAGCCTCAGCTGTGGGCAGCTGGCAGATTCGGTCAGCTCCATCTACCTCCTTAAAGCCACTCTCTACAGTATGCCATCTGCGCCAGTTTGAATCTGTTGTGTACCCCAGAATTGTCATGTACTTTAATTCTCATTCAATATTGCTGTCTGGGAGTTTTTTGATCATTTCTATGAAGAAGTGACCTACCCAATTGTGGATGGTAACTTTTGATTAGGTGGTTTCCATGGAGATGTGCCTCCACCCATTCAAGGTAGGGTTGTTTACTGGAGCCCTTTAAGAGGGAACCATTTTGGAAAAAGTTTAGAGCCACCAAAAGCAACACAGCCAACAGAATGGACAGAGCCCCTGGAAAGCTGTTGAAGATTCCTGGAGAGAAAGCTAGCAGATGTCACCATGTGACTTTCCAGCTGAGAGAGAAACCCCAAACATCATCAGCCTCCTTGAACTAAGGTATCTTTCCCTGGATGCCTTAATTTGGACACTGATAGCCTGGCCTTAATTTAGGCATTTTCATGGCCTTAGAACTGCAAACTTGCAGCTTAATAAATTCCCCTTTTTAAAAGCCATTCCATTTTGGGTATATTGCATTCCAGCAGCTTGCAAACTTGAACACCATTCCACCTCCCCAAAAGGGAAGGGGCCCCCTTAAAAAAAAGACAAGGGAGCATTCCCCGGCAGCCTTTACAACACAGAGGCATGGGGATCCTGAAGCCAGGGGCGAATATCTTTGTGGGTGACTAGAATGACAAATGGGTAATGTATTAAAAAACATTAAATGCCAGGTTCAGAAGTTATTTCCCTTTCTGTTTTTCGAGGCTTCTGGTTTTATCACAGAGAATGTCTCTGTTTGGTGCTAGGACACCTTAAATGGTTCTCTGACACTTCCTAGTTTCTATTCGTTAATAAAGATAAACTCATGTGGGCAGACAGCATATCAACTCAGAATTTAATAACACTGTTATGTTTTCTTCCAATTGATTTTTAGGCTCAATTTCTTCTATGGTACATGATACTAGTTGTCTGCTGGTGCTGGTAATTTGTTTTCCTTAAATAAATGTATAAAATTGAAAAAAGAATAATATTAAGTATATTACAGGTGTATTCTAAAATGGTAATAACGTGAAATTGGTGGGTAAGTAAATGAAGTTTTAGAAATATCCCATTAGTGAAACAAAATGATTCAGTTATTTTCGAGCAGTTGTGTCCTATTCTTTTTTGGAAAACCTTTTGTGTTGAAACAATGACAAATTCACAAAAAGTTTAAAAATATGAAAAGGCCCTACATTCTTCACTCGGCTTCTTCAGTCAACATTTTACATAATTGCAATACATCAAAGCCAGAAAACTGACCTTCATATAACTCACAGAAGTTATTCAGATTTCATCAGTTTTACAAGCACTTGTGTGTGTGTGCGTACAGTTTTGTGCAGTTTTATCACGTTACCACCACCATAATCAAGATACAGAACCACTCCACTGCCACACAACTCCCTTGTCCTGCCCCTTATACCACTGTTAACAAATGGCAAGCACTAATCTGTTCTCCATTTGTGTAAGTTGGTTATTTCCAGAATGTCACAGTAAATGGAATCAAGGTATGTCACCTTTTGAAATGGACATTTCTCATTCAGCATAATTCCCTGGAGATTCATCTAAGATGTTAGGTCCATTCATTCCTTATTGCTGAGTAGTCTTACATGGTTTGTCTTGCCACTGTTCCTTTAAATCATTCATCCGTTGAAGGACATGTGAGTTGTTTCACTTTGGAGCTGTTTCGGATGGGGCTGCTATGAACATCTGTGTACAAGTTTTGGAGTGAACATAAGTTTTAATTTCTCTGAGATAAATGCTGAAGACTACATTTGATGGATTGTATGGTAAGTGTAAGACAGTTTTAAAAGAAAACTGTCCAACTGGACCATTTTACATTCCTACCAACAAGGTATTAGTGATCTAGTTTTTCCCTATCCTTGCCAGCATTTAGAGTAGTCACGTTTTTTATTTTAGCCATCATGATAGGTATATAGTAGTATTTGTCTGCAGTTTTAATTGGCACTTCCCTAATATGTAATGGCACTGAGCATCTTTTCATGTGCTTATTTGCTATCTGCATATCACGTTTGGTGAAATGTCTTTTCATGTCTTGTGTACATTGCTGAATTTTTTTTACTGTTGAATTGTATAAGTTCTCTAAGATATTCTACGTGCAAGTCCTTTGTAGCATATGTAGTTTCCAGATATTTCCTCCCAGTGTGTAGACTGTCCTTTCATTCTATCTAACCAGATCTTTCTCAGAGCAAAAGTTTTATAATTTTGATGAGGTCCAATTTATTATTTTTTTCCTTTTATGTTTCAAGCTTTGGTATCAAATCTAAAAATTCTTTGTCTAGCCCTAGATCCAAAGATTTTCTCCTATGCTTTTTGCTAAAAGTTTTATTGTTTTGTGTTTAACATTTAAGCCATGATCCCTTTGAGCTGGGTTTTTGTATGAATGTGAATGCAGTGTATCTTTCCTTTTATTTAGATCTCTTTGGATTTTACTTTTCATCATACAGATCCTATGTATGTTCTCTTAGATTTCTGATATTTCCTTTGGTGTAACTGCAAATGGTATTTGTTTCAAATTTAGGTTTCCACATGTTCATTGTTACTCTATAGAAAGGTGATTAATTTTTCTCTGTTTTCTTATATATTGTGATCTTGCTGAATTCATTAGTTCTACCAGATTTTTTTTTCTGTAGATTTCTTGAGAATGTCTATGTAATCCTATCATCTGTAAACAGTTTTATTTCTTCCTTTACAGTCCCTTTAATATTTTGTTGCCTGGTCTTGCTTTATTGTGCTGACTGCAACTTCCAGAACTATACTGAATAAGAGGAGCAAGAGTGGATATTTATGCCTTGTATCCAAACTCAGAGGGAAAGGAGCCAGTCTTTCACTGTTAATTAAATATGATGGCAGCTGTAAGTTTTTGGACACACTCTTTATCAAGTTGAAGACATTCTTCCTCTATTACTTACAAGTTGACTGGCAGTTTATATCATGAAAAGGTGTTGAAATTGGTCAAATGCTTTTTCTACATCAATTGACATGATAACATAATTTTCTTCTTTAGCCCTTTGATATTATGGATTACACTGATTGATTTTCACATGGCGAACCAGCCTTGCACATATGGAATAAACCCCACTTGGTCATGCTGTATACTTATTACACATTACAGATTCAATTTCCTAGTATTTTCCTGGAAATTTCGGCATCTAATCTTGGGAGAGATATTAGTCTCTGGTTCTTGATGTGGGAGGAAGGTGCTATCTTTGTCTGGTTTTGATACAGGGCTATACTGGCTTCATAAAATGAGTTTAGAATTATTCCCTCTTCTAATTGTTTTTAAAAACTGTAAAATTAGCATTAATTCAACTTTAAATGGGCGGTAAAATGCTCTACTGAAATCATGTGGGCCTGAGAGATTTTTTTTTTGGACTCAATTTCTATAATAGCTGTAGGGCTGTTCAGAATATCTATTTCATCTTGGTTGAGTGTTTGGTAGTTTGTGTTTTTTGAGAACACAGTCCAATTCTTCCAACTTCTGTCTGTGAGTAGGATTCCCTTATCCTTTAATTGGCTGCAGGTTCTGCAGTGATAATCCATACTCCATTCCTGATACTGATGTGCATTTTCACTCTTTTTATCTTTGTCAGTCTTGCTAATGGTTTATCAATCTCATTGTTTCAAAGACCAAGTTTTTAGTTTCACTGATTTTCTATACTGTTTTTATATCATCACTTTCACTGATTTCTGCTCGTTTTATCATTTCCTTCCTTATGCTTGTTTTTTCTAATTTCAGGTATGACCTTTAATGATTGATAGAAGGCCATCCCTCTTCCCTAAATACTTATAGTAGTTATTATATATATAATAACACCTAGTGTTATTAATTTTCCTCTCAGCATTACTTAAGCTCTTTGCACAAAATTGCATATTTTCATTTTAATTCAGTTCTGTGAAATTTTTTATTTCATTTGATATTTCATCTTTGACCCATAGGTTATTTAAAAGTATCTTCTTTAACAAATGAGTGGAGATTTACCTATTACCTTTCTAATTTGATTTCATTATGGTTAGAGAATACACTCTGTATGATTTTAACTCTTTTAATTTTGTCTTAAGAATTTCCATGATATATCCGTTTCCATTCTTTTACTTTCAACCTACACAAGTTATGTTTAGAGGTATGCTGATACAATTGGTCCTATTTTTGTATCCATTTTATCAATCTCTGTCTTTTAATTGGTTCATTTAGACCATTCATATTTAAAGTAACCATGATATTTTAGGTCCTACATCTGGTGTTTTATTGTTTTCTGTTTTTCACTCCCTTCTTCTGTTCCTGTTAGTCTTTTTTTTTGCCTTCCTATGGGTTACTTGCACCATTTTTTAACATTCTCAGATTGACAGCTTACTGATATCAATGTCTTACCACCGTGAGTGAAGTGCAGATACCTTACTTCCATTTAGTTCCTTTACCTTCCCCATTTTTAAAACATGATGGTTTCAAGTATTTCCTCTGTATCCTTTAAGTGCCAGATCAGATGGTGCTTCAATTTTTACATCAACTATCAAACACTATTTAAGAAAAGCATGAGGATTTGTCATATTTATTACTATTTTTACCCAGCTTTTGTTCTTCTTTCCTTTTTGAATGTGTAAACCTTCTTGTGCTATCATTTTCTCTTTGTTCAGAAAATTTAATTTCCATTATACATTTTTTAAGGGTGGGTCTATCAGAAAAAAATTCTCTTAGTCATTTTTCACCTGAGAATGTCTTTCTTTATTTCCCCTTCATTCCTGAAGGATACTTTTGCCAGCTAGAATTCAGTTAATAGTTCTTTTCTTTTCAGCGCTTCGAAAATGTTAAGCAACTTCTTCTAGCCTCCATAGTTTCAGGTGAGAAATCTGCTGCCATTCAAATCCCCTATAGATTAATTTTGGATGCCTTTGAGATTATTTTCTTCATTTTAATTTTCAGAAGTTTAATCATGATGTATCTTGACAAGGATTTATTTGGATCTGTTTAACCTTTTGGGGAATTTTCTCAGCTTTTTTGAATCTGTAGCTTTATGCCTTTTTCCATATTTGGGAAGTTTCCAGCCATTATTGCGTCAAATACATTTTCAGCCCTACATTCTTTCCCCTTCTTTCTGGGATTCTAATGATAGGAATTTATATGTCATGCTATTGTCCCGCAAGTCCCTGAAAATCCATTCATTTTATTTCCAGCCTATTTTCTCTTTGTTATTCAGACTGTGTAAATTCCAGTGAACTGTTCTCAAATTCACTGATTTTATCCTGTCATTTTCATTTAACTACTGAGTTCAGCCAGCAACTTTTTCTTTAATTTCAGTTATTTTTCAGTTCTATAATAAACATATGGTTCTTTTAATAAAGTCTATTTCTCTGCTGAGATTTTCTTCTTTTTTCATTTATTTGAGGGGATTAGTATGTATTATAGAAGTTGGTTTTTGATGGTTGCCTTAAAATTCTTTCAGATCATTCTAACATTTGATTCATCTGGAACTAGCATCAGTTGATTATATTTTCTCATATAATCCCATTCCTGGTTTAACAAATGATTTTCGATTGTATTCTGGATATTTTGGATATTATAATAGGAGATAACGGATCCTATTGAAATCCATTATATCAGACCATCACCCTCTTTAGGTTTAGCATGTAGCTAATGGTTTTTAGAATCCTTGCAGTGCTGTTCTGGTCAGTGTCACTCCCTGGCACCGTGGAGGCACCACTCAACTTCTGCTAACTTCACCCACAGGGATGATGTGTACTTCCCTAGGCTAGGTGGAAGGTGGGAGACACCACGCACCCAGGAAAGCTGACCTGGGCCTGCCTGGGACTTCCATGGCAGGAATTTAGATCTTGTGTTTCCTCGTGTGACAGTTATAAACCCTCAGGTATCAGCAAAGGATATGAGAGTCACACCACAACTTATCTTTAGAGCATGCTTTCCTAACAGTGAAGGCCTTAATTTTTGCATCTTTTGCCATGTGGAGAGGCTGAGACTCTCCAACATCATCAGGTCCTTGTTCCCTTTTATTTAATAGCCCTTGCCTCAGTTTAGCTCTCTTCTCTTGAATTTTACTATAAGCAATAATAACAAACAAAACAAGATGCACTTTCAAAACTTTGCTTGGAAATATCTTCAGTTAAACATCCAACTTCATTTTCATTCCATGTAACTACAGGACACAATTCTGCTGAGCATCCTGCCATTGCCTAACAAGGGTTCGCCTTCCTCTGATTTCCAATAACTTGTTCCTCACTTCCTTCTGAACCCTCTTGGCAGCATTTTAGGTTTGTTTATAGAGATATTGTAGGTTTACAATAAAAGTACACAGAAAACACAGAGTTCCCCTATACCTGCCCCATCTGTAACATTTTGCATTAGGGTAGTACTTTAGTAACAGTTGATGAGAAAATATTATTATAATTGTACTATTAACCATACTCCATCATTGACATTAGGGTTTGCTGTGTTCTACAGACCTGATTGTTTTTGTCTTAAAATGTTTGTTCTAGCAACATATATACCACCTAAAATGTACCCGTTTAACCACATTCAGATATATCATTTAGCAGTATTAATTACATTCACAATATTGTGTCACCATCACCACTATACATTACCTAAACTTTTCCATCACCCCAAACAGAAACTCTCCACCAATTAAGAATTAACTTCCTATTCTCTGTCCCTACACTGGCTCCTAGTAACCTGTATTCTAGTTTTTTGACCCTAGGGATTTGCTTAAGCAGCAGCATTTTTAATGTCTGGATTTCTACTAACAGTTCACGACAATTTAGGATTTCTTGCTGACGATTTAGGATTTTTCTATAAGGCTGCTTGCTTACTTCTGAGCCTACACCAGCAGCATCTTTAACATCCAGATTTCTCCTTACAGGTTATTCAAGGCAATCAAGGCTTTCACTGTCATTCTCACAGCCCCCACCCACTGCCTGATTCCATCTGTACTCTCACATTTAAGGGATTTGTTGTGGCAGCACCCCACCACTAAGAACCCACATCTGTAGTAGTTTTCTGTTGCTGCATTTAAAAAGCTCCACAAACTTAGTGGCTTAAAACAATACCCATTCATTAGTTGACAGTTCTATAGGTCAAAAGTCCAGGCATTAATGGATGCGATGATAGTAGCACAATAATTGAATGGAATTAATACTACTGAATTATACACTTAAAAGTGATTAAAACAGGACATTTTGTGTTACACATATGTTACTATAATAAAAAGTTATAATAAAAGAAGTCCAGGCAAGCTCAATTGAGTTTTCTGCATAGGATCTCACAAAATCGGAATCAAGGTAGCAGATGGGCTAGGCTCTTGATGGGAGTCCCAGGGAAGAATCCATTTCCAGGCTCATTCAAGTTGTTGGCAGAATTCAGTTCCTTAGGGCTGTAGGACTGAGTTCCTGTTTCTGGCTGGGTGTCAGGCAGGGCCTGCTCTCAGCAATCAAGACTGGCACATGATCTTCTCAATCTCCAATGCCAACAATGTCAAGTTACATTGCGCTCCCACCTTCACTCTCTCGGATTTCTTTTTCTGCTGCTAGCTGGAGAAAACTTTCTGATTCTAAAGGGTATATGTGTTAGGTCTGGCCCACCTGGATAATCTTCATGTCTTAAGGTCCCCCGATTTGGGATTTTAATGACATCTGTAAAATCCCTTTGCAGCTGTACCAGATTAGTGTTGATTGACTGACCAGGGCATAGGGACCCTGGGGGCACCTTTACAATCCTGCCTGCTACAATATGTGTCATCTCACTGAATTCTTGGGATGACTCTATTCAGTAATAGTATCACCCCCAATTCACAGATGAGGAAACTAAGGAATAGAGACGTTAAGTAATTTGTCCAAGGTCACACACTGTATGTGGCAAAGCCACAGTTAAAATCCAGGCAGCCCTTATTCCAAAAGTGACCCTTTTAACCATTGCACTGCACTCTATGGACACAGGGTGACATTTACAGGCAGGGGAACTGAGAATTAATAATATAGGAATGAAAAGTAGGGAGATGGGGAATGAGGAATAACTACATCCTAAATGCTGGGCCTGGTTGGAAATACTTCGCATGCATTATTTTATTTAATCCTAACTACTACGCTATGGGGTAGAAACCATAATTATTCCCATTATAATTTTCTCATGTCAAAAGTGCTAGTAATTAGCCAAGTCACTCCCACCTGAACCCCAAGCCCCATCTGTCATGGCCCACTGTGGATACTGCTTCCCCGAGGATGGGCTCACCCCCTCCCTACCATAAAGACCCACATTCTCCTCCAAGAGTCCTTCCACTCTTGGACTCTAACCTTCTGCTGGAGGCCACTGGGACCCTCCAGCCCTTGACCTGGCTCAGCTCCGTGTCCGAGATCTCAATCTGCAGAGGGAGTCGGGGCGCCCAGACGGTGACCTCTAACTGGGAGGTGAAGTGCTGGTGAGTAAAGTTCACGATCGTGTCCACTTTGCTCTTCATTTCCTTCCCATTCACAAAAATGGACTCACAGTTGTTGGAAACCTTTGGAGAAGGGGTAGAATCGTGAGATGCATCAGTAGGAAAAACACAAGAAAAGCTCCCAAAAATGAAAGTTCATGAACCACAGCAGCCCTGCTTTATTAGACACTGAGACGACCATGACTCAGAGAGAAGGCAATTTGTAGGTGCTAATCAGTGACAGATACTGATAAAAAGACTCCAGGAAGACCATTTTGTATTCCTCAGAGCTGACAAGTAGGACTATAAACATAATTTAATGGAGTTACATAACCTCTGTCACCACTTTGGTGGGTGTTTTCTCCTTTACCTTACCTTTTTGTGTACGCAACCCTCCACTAATCAAATCCCAGGTGCATCATAATGTATTTCTTGTGCCATATTTGAAGATGCATAAAAGATGGCCATATGTTACTAAAATATTTCAAGTCTTAAAGAGGAGCCTTTCTGAAAAATCAAGACAGCCTTTGTACTAGATTAAAATCCTGGTAGGCAAAATGCTCATGGAATGCACTAGAAACATGGATGTAATTATTTTTTGCCCCATTAAACCATAATTTTGTAGCATAGAAGAGAGGATGTAGTATTATGACCTTCTGACTCAGCACTTGGGGGCCGTCTGTAATGTGTAGGCATTTGCAAGTTAAGTCTTAGACAATTTAAGCCCCCATTTCACTTCATAACTTCCTGATAAGCGAGTAAAATGTTGATGCCTTTCTCTCCTGGACCATCAGGAAAATGTCTTCTGCGCATCTAAGCTGGGAGAGGAAGGAAGGAACAAGCATCACTTTATGAGCAGAAGACATGAAATTAACAATCATCTCACCAGAGAATCACACAACTGCAAGGGCTCCACTGTCTCCTTCCACAGGTGAGGAGACTCAGGCCCCAGTGAGCTGGCAGACTGGCTCAGGTTGCATTACTCTTTTAGGGGACCACTGTCAGGCTCAAGCTTCTTGAAGGGCTCCCCAGCTCAGCAAATGGCACCATCACAAAGCCCTACTGAAAGCCACAAACTTGGTTTATCTCAAATAAATTATCCCTTCTGAGCCTCCCACACATATCCAAACGCCTCCTAAATGGCTCAAGAGACATGTCAGAGTATCAGGATAATCTTGTCAACTCCAAAACCAAAAAGCAAACACAGAATTATTTGAGATAAATTATCATGACCCCGCCCCCCGCCCAATGCAATGGCACTTAAATGAATGTCCACCCATGAGGAGAAAGAAAAGATGAGCCTCCCATCATTCAACAATTGTATCTTATAACTCAAGTAGTTTACTTGGAATAAAATCAAAGACCAAGCAGAAAATAATGAACAGGACACTGAAAACTCTAGTCAGAGAAGAAACCTTGGCATTTCCACTTTCAAGGTCACAAATGTCTTCAGTTAACCAACCCTACTTGGAAGACCTACTGAAATGATGTATCACAGTGAGCTTATCTGCCCGCATCTGAAAGCCTTCCCACAATCCATGAAAGAGTGGCCTTCACATCATTCAGGTCTGAGCCATACATGCCAGCCACTTTGCTCCAATACACCCATACTCCTTCCTCTTTTCTAACAGCACTAAGATTTTATTCAGATAATCCATTGCCCTCCAGGCAGCCATGTGCCTCACCAAGTCAACCATTATAACGCCACTGCCCCTGCCAGTGACTGGCTTAAGGACGGACATGTGACACAATTATGGTCAATGAAGTGTTAGAAGTCTGCTGGGGATTCTAGGAAAGGATTCCTGCCTATAAAAAGCAATGCACAGAAAGTGTCCTCCTCCTCTCCCACAGGATGTTGTCACATCAGATGTGACACCAAGAACTGCTGCAGTGACCCAAGGACCTGGAGGGACTGGCTGAGGACCAGGTTAACACAGTACAGAAAGACAGGGAGACGGTAGGACAGAGAGATGGAAGGAACCTGGGTCCTGGATGACCTGAACAGGCCATTGGGCTAACCACCCTGGAACTGCCCGACTAATAAGTATTAGGTGATTGTTCTGTTGTTGTTGTTAAAGCTATTTTGAGCCGTGATATTTGTTACTGAATCCAAAGGGCATTATAAATGATATAAGACCTCAGCTCAAATGTCACTCCTCTGAAACCCTCCCACATCATTCGTAATTGAAACCTGGCAGCCCCCCTCACCTGGCCACCCTCCATCTGTGTCACACCATTTCACTGTATGTGCTACTTATACACATTATATTTATGATATCACTACATCAAATTATGTTACTTTCACTATTCCTATTGCTATGTCACATGACTTCCCCTACAGTAATTACCCCAGATTGCTCTGGCTACGTCACCCTACTTAATTTACTTCACGGTCCAGATCACTGCCTGGATAGTTCTGCCTGCATACTTGTTTCTTGTCTTTCTTCGCTACTCAAAGGTAATGTCCCTGGGAACATGCTCATGGCCTCCTCTTAGCTGCCATATCACCGGCAACCAGCACCGTGTGTGGCACAGAAATTGTCTGACACCTGGCTGCTGAAAATGTGAATATGACACAGCGGTTACCTCTGGGCCCTGGTCAGCCCTGTGCACCCCAAGGCACAGGTGGGTAAGAAGGGGATTTAGACAAGGCCATGTGGTCAATGGCTTTGGGAAGAATGAGGATCATTTCCTGTATCATGAATGGAGGCAGACTGAAAGAAGAAACAAACAGCCAACTGTCGAGGACATTTAGGATTGAAATCTGATGAATTCGAGACCTTGAATTCCCAGTAATGAATGTGGCCATTAGAGTAGGAATTGAGGTTTCTGAGTATCATGCTACACAGTGAGTAGGTGTGTGTGTATGTATGCATTGGTGAGGGCAGAGGATATTGGGAGGGGACAAGAGACAAAGGGGGTAATTATCCATCAGAATCCCACCATTCATCTCAACAATACTTTTAGCACCTTCTGCGCCCCAAGAAGGGCATGGAAAACCAAGGGCTGTGAATTCTCAGAGAAGAAGAGCTGAGAATGGGAACATGGAGATAGGAAACAGACGGTTTTGCCATGCTAGTCTGAGAGCATGTGTGAGACGGCTTGTAAATGTCCTGTTGGGGCAGCCAGCTTTTGAGGTGAGTATTTGCACCGTCAGATTACACACTGGCAGCCACATTACTCTAGGGTACAGGGTCAAAGTGGGGCTCTCCAGATACAAATACGTTTTCCCTGGGGATCCTGTAAGATATATCATTTATTTCATTTTCTATTTAGAAAAGAAGCATGAGTTTAAAGTGTGTAACAGCTACTCTCAGAATGTGCCACACCAGCGATCCATGTGTCTGCACTGAGGGAAACCTGTCCTGCACTCTGGGTTTTCCCTTGTGACCCCTCTCCCAACCTCAGAAATGTACTCCTATGGTAGAAGGAAGAAAAGCTAAGAACTAGCTAGTATGTTTGCCACAAATTCACACATACACACACACAAATGCTGAAATTCCATATTAGGATAGGTAAAAGGAATCAAAACTACATGGAGAAAAGAAAAAAAAAACTCTGACATTCAATTGTCATCAGAATCAAATATTTGCACTGTTTGAGACGCAGTAGGAATACAAAACAATATTTCTTTTATCTTAATTTTTCATAATTTGCAGGAATATAAAAATAATAATACTGGCTAGCATACACTGAGTGCTTTCCATGTACCATAAATTATTTTAAAACGTCATCTAACTATACAATAAAAAAGTTAAAAAATAATATTTAAGCCTTCTAGCCTCCTATATTCTGGAACAGCTGGAAGGAAAAATCTGAGAGGATTGTACAAACTCTGGGATCTGTCCTGTAACTACTTGTTGAAGAGTGCTTTGAAAACTGTTGCTTTTTTATTTCTTTGCTTTGTATGTATGTTACACTATACAATAAAAAAGTAAAAAAACAACAACTTCAACTAGAATTATACCCTTGAAAGCCTTTAAATTACTGTGTACATAAAGCTGTTCTGTCTCCTGTTTTTGGTGGAAAACTTTGGCCGAGAAGAGGCCGCTCATCCCGGGGAACACAGCTAGCGAAGGGCAGGGCAGGATTTGAACTCAGGCACCCTGAATCCACAGTGCCCTCAGGCGCTGCACTTCACTCAATGTAGGCTGGAAGAGAGAAGATGTGGCCCTGCTCTCTAGAGTTTAGGCTGACTGGGGAGAACAAGCCCTAAACACACACACTGGTTTGTCTGTTTATCAGCTTTATTTTCCATAAACTGTAGCCATTTAAAGTACACAGTGCAAATGAGTTTCCATAGGGTGTAACTAGAAACCACCTCCACAATCAAAACAAGTACACTGCCAGCGTCCCACAGGATCCCAGGTGCCTCTTTTCAGTCCATCCTTCTCCCTGCCCCTGGATAAGGCAAACACCAACCTGCTTTCTGCTACTACAGGTTGGTTTGCCTTTCTCGGATTCCACCTAAATGGAATCTCCATTGGCCCACCCTCCCTCACCCAGCATGATGGCTCTTAAGGCCCGCCTACACTGCTGCATGGCTCAGTAGGTGCTGCGGCTCTTCCGCGTTCCTCCTGCCAGAACAACGGAGGAGTTTCTACAGCAATTTAGCCTGCCCACTTCATCAGTGCAAATGCAGTTTCCCTCAGAGCAAGGCTCCGACATCAGGAAGATAGCCTGTGCTGTCTTCCGAGTCTGAATCCCCACTAAAATATTCCTGCTTTCATACACCTTCCTGAGTGCATTTTATCTTGAGTTCTCAGCTGAAATTTGCAAAAGGACTTTTTACGGCATTTACCCCTCTCTAATGGAGGCCAGAGTCTTTCAAGTAGAGCCCCAAAATGAGGCAGAGGGGCCAGGAATGGCAGCCGGGGACCGTGGGCTGGGACTGAGCGACCTGCGCCTCATCCCTGCTCTTCCATCCCCATGTCTGAGCCTCAGATTCCACATCGGGGAAGCTCAGGGGACCTAAACCATCCAGCTCTGACCTTCAGCCATCAAACATTTGGAGGATTTAGAAGCCAAGCTCAAAGTCCCAGTGTATTTTGGCATAATGTAACCTTTCTCTGACTGTGATCCCTGAGCTGTACAAGAAGAATGTCATTCTTTCATTCGTTCAACAAATATTTGTTGAAGGTCAGCTAAGACTGGTGAACTGTCCTAGGTACTGAAGATTGAGCACCGGGCACCACAGCCCCCGCCCTTGTGAAATGGACCATCTAATGGGGGGAGAAGCAACAATGAAAGAAATATGAAGACCTGTATAAGGTCAGACAATGAGATGGGCTAGAAAGAAAAATAAAGCAAGGATAGGGCATAAACAGAGGCAAGGGATGCTAATCCAGTGGGCATACGGACAGGGACACCTGGGGAGGGGTGACAAGTAAGTGGAGAACTAAATGAAGGGATGAAGGGAGTCATGAAGAAAGCAGAGGAAGAATATTCAAAGGAGAGGAACCCAGGAAGTGCAAATGCCCCAAGACAGGGGTGCCCTTAAGACCAATGAGGTGGGCAGGTTGGCTGTAGGCACATGAACAGAGAAGGTAAAATTTAGATCAGTGAAGTAGCCAAGAGTTTGGATTTTACTCCAATGAGTAAGTGTAATAAGATGCTTGGGAGAATTCAGAACAAATAAATGACAGTATATAAAAATACTGAAATCTTTGACAAGACTTAGAAGGAGGAGGTGCATTCAGAAGCCATGGGGTCCATCCAACGGAAAAACAAAGGGCTCAGACTTGAGTGGTAGTGAGGGAGATAAAGAGAAGTGGCCAGACTCAGGCTGCATTCTGAAGGCAGTGTTGGACAGGATATGATGAAGAAATGGATATTGGACATGAGAGAGAGGAAAAAATGAAGGGTGACCTCTTGGTTTTGGCCTAAGCAACCAGAACAATGAGGCCACCACTGCTGAGTTAAGGGAAGGCTGTGGGAGTAGGGGATTTTCTGAAAGGAGATAGAATCAAGAGTTCAGTTTTGGAAATGCTAAATTTGAAATGCTTGTTGTATGTCCAAACAAAGATGTTAACTAAGAGATGTGATATACAAATACAGAGTTCATTGAGAGAGATTCAAGCTAAAGAAATAAGTTAGGATTATGCCAGCATAGAGACAGAATTTAAAGCTGTAAGACAGCAAAAGAGACTTGGTTTACACTCGAACTTGGCCAACACTTAGAAGTGGTGAATAAAAGGATCCAGAAAAGGACATTGAGAACATGGGGCTTTTTTTAAAAAGGAAAGCCACAAGACAGAAGACAGGTAATGAAGGCGTATCAAGAAGACAGAGTAGCAACTATCAAATGCTACAAAGAAGCCTAGCAAGGTGAGGACTGACGGTCGACTGTGGAAGTGGGTACATGGAACCCCCTGGGGACCTTGGCAAAGGGAAGTTAATGGAGAATGGTGGCAAACACCTGATTGCAGTGGGTGCAAGACAGAATGAGAGATGGGGGAGGAGGGTAAAACAGACAGCTTTTAACAAAATTTACCGTAAAGGGGGACAGAGAAATGAGACAAGGAACAATAACACCTGTTTCAAAAGGTTGGTGTAAGTATTAAATAAGAGGATCTACAAAAATCATTTAGCATATTGCTTGGCACCTGGTGAGTGCTTAAAAATAACCCACTTAACCCACATCACTCACAGTGATGATAAAAGTACATAAAAACAGCTGCCACATAGGATGCCACCAGAGCTGCTTCGCATTGGCCGTTTACTAGAATAGTGGTCAGTCAGCAAGTGCTTTCCCAGTGCTGACCACATGCCCAGCTCTTCCATGCTAAGCAAACATGAGTTTTCAGCATGAATGATTGTCTTAGTTGGCCAGAGCTGCTACAATAAAATATTACAAGCTGGAAACTTTCACAGTAAACAGCAGGAATCTATCAGCTCACAGTGTTGAGGCTAGAGGTCCAAAATCGAGGTCTCCGCAGGCCTACCTGCCCCAAACTCCACAGTGCTGGGTGGTGGCCTTCTGCAGTGAGTCTCCGCCACTGTCATGCGGCCATCTGTCTCCTTCAGCCCCCTGGGGCTTCTACTCCTGCGTCCAAATTTCTTCTGCTTATAAGGACTCTGGGCCTATGAGATGTTGGCCCAGCCTGCCTCAGTTTGCCTTGCCTTAATAAGTAAGATCTTCACAGATCTTGCTTGTCCATTCTACCTTCATAAAGCTGGCATTAGAGATATAGATAACCCCAATCCTTTGTCCTCTAATTGCTTTTTTGTTCCACATGTTTCCAATTAGAGTTCTTGGGGGTTCTGAGATTCAAAATAACTTTAATTTCTAGGTTCTGAGCCCCCTGAGAACTGCAAGGACAGATGGACCAAAAGTGCAGAGGAAAATTTAACTTCAAAAGTGGGCTTTGTTCATTTAACCTTAGCCAGTCACCATGCTCTTGGCTCTGTGCAGCTCCCACCTGCCCCCAGCGGGCTCTTTGTGCTGGCTTTCTCCCTGAGAGACAGAAGAACAAAGCAGGTCTGGGCGCCCCTTTGGCCATAGGACCTCTTCCTTTCCAGGGTCTCTCAGTAGTTGATTCCTTCTCATCAGTAGTTCTCAGGTCAGACAGACACGAGCTCCCTCCAAGAGACCTTCCTGCCTGAAGCTCCCCGTCAGGCATGCCCAATCCTCACACCCTCTTTTATTTCCCTTCCAGAATCATCAAGGTCTGGAGCTGTCCTGTTATATCTAATGGCTTACATATTTACAGTCTGTCTCCCACTGAAGAACGTCAGCTCTCTGGGAGCAAGGGTTACATCTGTCTTGTTCCCTGCTGCTTCCCTGGTGCCTGGCACATGTCATCACTCAACAGGTATGTGTTAAAGGTTTATCCACCCAGCTCCCATGTGCTCAGTGTGCAGTGTGTCATAAACATCCCAGGGTCCCTTATTTTCCAAATGGTGATGCCTGGAGATGGAGAGCTGGCCATTGCTAATTGTGCACAGGGAACCTAAGTATCTTTCCAGACACCGTGGCACAGGGGCTTCCATGGCTGCCCTGTCACCCTAGCAACCCTAAGGATTCTGGAGGGCAGATGTGAGAGGCTCTACTGCCTCTGCTTCCACGATGTTACTGTGAAGAGGTGGTGTGAGGAGACACAGAGTGAACCCATTTCACAATGACAAAGGGGACATCTGTCATTTGAGTTGCCTGGGATCCTTTCCCCCTCTGATAACAGCATACCAATTGTCCTTTGGAGTAAAACCTTTCAACCACTTTCCCTTTGGAGCTGACCCCACCTCGGGAGAGGTCAAACTGCTCTGGCCTGGTCAGTCAGTGAATTCCTTCCCAAGAGGTACAGGTCTCAGATGGGGGTGAGAGGGGTGGGGGACATGACTCAAGATGGAAAAAATGATACTCAGTCCCAGGACTTGGTTAGAAATGCTGGGGCAAAGATATTCTCCTTCTCCTGGGAAGTTAGCAGATTATATTCTCAAAGCATCGGTGGCCAGCTTGTCAGAATAGAATAAAGTAAAAGGAAAACAAATCCGAGACTCATGGAGAGATAAAATTCTGTCAGTGCTATTTGGGCACCTGATGCAGATGCACCTGAATTAGTTTTACCTTTTCATCTAATCAGACAATGATTTTCTATTAAATCAATTTGAACTGAACGTACGCTACTACATTTTTTCCAAATGCTGCCTAACTTCGGCAGAACAACCATGTACTTGTGGTGACCAAATTCATTCATATCAAAAAATATTTAAAAAGAATCTTTAAGACATAGGAGAGCTCCTGTCCCCAAGAGTTCCCAGATGATGCTAAGCTGTCATTGGTCAGAGGCCATCCCCCTGAGACATAATTTTCTACCCCCTCCCAGGGACAAACAAGCATTAAAATACCACCTTGACAACTGTTTTTTCTAGAACATTACTGAGCCTTAGTTAACATTACTATTTGACCGTGAGCAAGCAATGCAACCTGAGTCCTAGCTTCCTCATCTGTAATATCATTTAGCCTTTACCTGCTACAAAGCCATCATTTACACATAAAATACATGTCTTTTGTTTTTCTCAATGATCCATGCAAAATTCTACCACAGTTGAATCACATTTAAATGGCAATTGTGTTCTAAAGTTAGCCATTAAGATAAAACTTGTATCCAACCAAAGGTACACCTGAAAATCTCTTGAATCATCCATAAGGCTTGGTATTCATGCTTCTGAATATAAAAACATATGTAATAATATGCGTGCATAATGAATAATATATATATATAGTTGTGTGTAGCATAATTGCATAAAGGAATGGTATTTAGAAATCACTGAATTATTTCTCACTTGAGCAAGTTTATAGGATTCCAGTTTGTTAGTTGCTCCTGATTTGTGTCATCATCTTCTTCTCTAATATTTTTCAGTTCCTCTAATACTTCATTAGTCAAAGGTTTCTTGGTGGCCCTCAAGGTATTCTTCAATATCTTCCCAAAGGGAAAAGGGCAATGAAGCCATCCCTGCCCACTTGCCTGGAGGCAAGAATAGTAAATCCCATCCACCGAGGGGATGGGAAACCCTTACAATCACCACACACTTCTCCCCACAGGGTACACCGATGGGTACAAACTTTCACTGCACAAGGCAGGGTAACTGAGAAAACCAGACTGAAAGACATATCGTTTCTACGTATATGAATACCTAAGTAGTCAAATGTGCACATATAATTTTATTTCTGGACCACATAGTTGAATTTTGAAGAGAGAAATGTCCACAGCTCCAGCCCTTTGGGCCCTTTGTACGATTCTGAATGCAAATGCAAATATTGGGACTGAAATCAAGTGGAAATGTTTAGGCCTACTATCAATGATACAGGATGCGCATATGTTAAGATTATTATAAAATGAATACATGAAATCAAACACTTCTCATAGAAAGGTCCAGAATAATCCCATGGACCCTGGCTTAAGGAAACTTCTGTCTGCCTTCCTCTCTCCACACATGAGGACTTACCACACTGACACTCATTACTACCCCCTCCCCAGCCCCTCCCAGGTCGTAATGCAAATCCTCTGAGGACAAGAGTGCTACCATATCAGATTTTCTGCAGCCTGGGGGCTGGCACCTGGTAGACACATAAGAACCGTGTAGAATAAATGAGAGTTCATGTGGTCTGCCCAGGATCCTATATCCAGGGGCTGACAAGTCCCGTGAGCCCCTCCCTAGCCTGCACCAGCACTGAGTTATCCATCAAGGGCCCCTCCAGGATGCGCCACTAATTCTACCCTTCAGGTTCTGACCTGACCTCTGCACTCAGCTCCATTTCCCTCCCATCAGTCCCTCACGCGTTCAGCTTGTCTCCATCCTGGGACCACGGCCTTCCCGGGCTATTTCTCCTTTCCAGGCCCAGCACTCGGCCCATCCCATCCAGAGTGGGCAGAACGGAGACCGCTGCGCTTCCCTCTCACGTGTGCCACCTACACACAGGACCTCGTTCAGGATCTAAAAGT
>PVIY010038495.1:0-23379 GCA_004026745.1 Myrmecophaga tridactyla | reverse complement strand
TTTGCATGATTGCTAAGAAAGGAAATCTTATTTTCTGTGGTCGCAGACTTGAGGTCTCTGAAAACCAGACACAGAGCCTCATTGTGTGAGTAGCAGATTTACAGCCTAAACTAAAATCTCAACCTTGCAAGGTGTCTGCTGTTAAAGTAAGGGCTTTGATGGAAAAGAATGGGATTCTGAGACTTGGGATGGGGCTATAAGGCTTAATAATGATGGCCATGGGGAGATGGCCTCCTTGGATTCTGCTGAGCCTTTGCTAGATCGACCTGTAATGGACTGCCCTGAGGAAAGAGCTTCCCAACATCCAGCCTGCTTGAGGAAACAGTTTCCTGCGCTCAGGTCTGCCCAGAGGAGTCTGCCATCCAACCTCCACCTCATGAGGTTAACCCTTCAGTGCCTGCTAACCCTGTAACCACCTCCCCTGGGGAAACAGCCCTCACTCCTCTGTCTGGAGTGACTAATCCTATTTCACCAGATGAAACAAATGGAATGCCCTGAGATATTTGGCTTGAAAGACTCTAGCATTTCTTTTCATGGCCCATCCCCACCACCCGTCTTTTCTTCAAGACCTATAACTAGACCAAAGTCCCAACAGGCCCCAAAAGGTGAGATACAAAGTGTGACCTGTGAGGAGGTGTGCTATACCCCAAAGGACTGCATGAGTTTTCCAATCTTAGGATATGTGTATGGGAATGATTATTAAGGGTATGAGATAATAGAAGGAATATAAAATTGGATCAAGCTGAATTTATTGATATGGACCCACTAAGCAGAGATTCTGCATTCAGTGTTGTAGCTCAAGGGGTTAGAAAAGGCATTAACAGTTTGTTGGCTAAAACATGGATCAAAAGGTGGCTGACATTACCTGAGGTCAAAATGCCAGAAATGCCCTGGTATAATGGAGATGAGGGGATCCAGAGGCTTAAAGAGAATGGAATGTTAGAGTGGATTTATCATGGAAAACTTGCTCACATACCCCAGAAATGTCCACAGCACACACCTTTTACCAGAAGTATGAGGAATAGATTTGTGAGACTTGCGCTGTCATCCCTGAAGAGCTGTGCAGTCGCCCTTCTCTGTAGGTCAGATATTACTGTGGAAATTGCTGTCAGTGACCTGGGATCCTTAAACACAACTGGGAATGACCGGATTCCCGAGTTGACAGAAGCCATGTGGCGACAGTTAATCACCATAGACAAGGTGGGTGTGGGCACCATAATGGACAGGACACTCAAAGCAGCAGTCAGAATAATCTGACTTGTGGAAACTTGTGGCATTGGCTAGTAGATCATGGGGTACCTAGAAGTAAAATAGATTGGCAGTCTATTAAATTCTTGTTTGAGCCATATAAGCAGAAGTCGTCTAGGTCAAGTGAACAGATGTCTAACTTGAATTACAAAAACAGGGAGTCATGGCCCCTTAATCAGTTCCCAGACTTGAGACAGTTTACAGACACAGATCCCCTTGAATGAGAAGAGGGCTGCGTTCCCTTGAGGAGGACCCTGTTACACTGCCTCAAATTTACACTGTTAACCTTTGTGTTGGTTTGAAATGATGTATGTACCCTAGAAAAGCCATGTTTTCAGTATTGTATGTTTGGAACTGTAATCATATCATCTCCCTGGAGATGTGATTTAATCAGGAGTGGTTGTAAAGCTGGATTAGCTGGAGGCATGTCTCCACCCACTGGGTTGGTCTTGATTAGTTTCTGAAGTTCTATAAAAGAGGAAACATTTTGGAGAATAAGAGATTCAGAGAGAGCAGAGAACAACAGCATAGCCACGAGAAGCAGAGAGCCCATAAGCCAGCGACCTTTGGAGATGAAGAAGGAAAATGCCTCCTGGGGAGCTTCATGAAACAGGAAGCCAGAGGAGAAAGCTAGCAGATGACGCCTTGCCCACCACATGCTTTCCACATGAGAGAGAAACCCTGACTGTGTTTGCCATGTGCCCTTCCACTTGAGAGAAACCCTGAACTTCATCAGCTGTCTTGAATCAAGGTATCTTTCCCTGGATGCCTGTGATTGTACATTTCTATAGACTTGTTTAATTGGGACATTTTCTCAGCCTTAGAACTGTAAACTAGCAACTTACTAAATTCCCTTTCAAAAGACATTCCTTTTCTGGTATATTATATTCCAGCAGCTAGCAAACTAGAACAGCTTTCCTCCCAGCCTTCCCCAAGGAAACCTCTGGCCTTTTACCAGGGTGACTGTGCATTGGGGATAAGGAAATTATCATTATTTCAGGGATTATTAGATACTGGCTCAGAAGTGACATTAATTCCCGGAGAACCAAAATGTCACTCTGGTCCACCAGTCAGATAGAGACTTATGGAGGTCCGGTGATTGTAATTTTAGCTTGATCCATCTCCCAGTGGGTCCACTGGGTCCCCAGACCCATTGTGTGGTCACTTCCCCAGTTCCAGAATGCATACTTGGAATTGTTATACTCAGCACCTAGCAGAATCTCCACACTGGTTCTCTGACTTGTGGCTATTATGGTAGGAAAGGCCAAGTTGAAGCCACTAGAACTGACCCTACCTAGTAAAATAGACAATTAGAAGCAATACTGGGTTCCTGGAGGGGTTGCAGAGATTAGTGTCACTCCTTTTTTTTTAAATTTTGTTTTTATTAATTTTAAATTTTTAAAAATGTGACAAATACATTCTTAACATATCATTCCATTCTACATATATAATCGGTAATTCATAATATCATCACATAGCTACATATTCATTATCATGATCATTTCTTAGAATATTTGCATCAATTCAGAAAAAGAAATAGACAAAGGAACAAAATTCATACATACCATACCCCTTACCCCTCCCTTTCATTGATCACTAGCATTTCAATCTAAGCTTATTTTATCATTTATTCCCCCTGTTATTTATTTTTATTCCATATGTTTTACTCATCTGTTGATAAGGTAGATAAAAGGAGCATCAGACACAAGGTTTTCACAATCACACAGTCACATTGTGAAAGCTGTATTATTATTCACTCATCTTCAAGAAACATGGAACACAGCTTTATATTTTCAGGCAGTTCCCACCAGCCTCTGCATTACATCTTGACTAACAAGGTGATATCTATTTAATGCATAAGAATAACCCCCAGGGTAACCTCTTGACTCTGGAATCTCTCAGCCATTGATGCTTTATTTTGTCTCATTTCTCTCTTCCCCTTTTCAGTCGAGAAGGTTTTCTCAATCCCTTGATGCTGAGTCTTGGCTCATTCTAGGGGTTTTTTCAGTCCCTTGATGCTGAGTCTTGGCTCATTCTAGGGGTTTTTTCAGTCCCTTGATGCTGAGTCTCAGCTCATTCTAGGATTTCTGTCCCATGTTGCCAGGAAGGTCCACACCCCTGGGAGTCATGTCCCAGGTAGACAGGGAGAGCGTAGTGAGTTTGATAGGGAGAGCGTAGTGAGTTTGTGTGTTGTGTTGGCTGGAGAGAGAGGCCACATCTGAGCAACAAAAGAGGCTCTCTTGGGGGTGACTCTTAGGCGTAATTTTAAGTAGACTTGACCTATCCTTTGTGGGGTTAAATTTCATATAAACAAACCCTAAGGTTGGGAGCTCAGCCTTTTGCTTTCGTTGTCTGCACTGCTTGTGAGAATATCAAGAATTCAACTTGGGGAAGTTGAATTTCCCCCCCTTTTCACCATTCCCCAAGTGAGACTTCACAAATACTTTTTTATTCACTGTCCAAATCACTCTGAGATTTATCAGGGCATCACTCTGGACAAATCAATAAAATCTCATGCCCTACTCAAGGTTCCATGTACTTATGGTGCTCAATTAAGCTGTCTACATAAGTTATATTAGGAAATGCGCTAGTCAAAATATAAATTTTGTACCACATGAACATTTTTTGCTTTAGTCTCACACATAAGTTAAATTTTTAAAATATTAATTACTATCAGTTTTCAACACCCTGCATAATGACATTCCTATGTTCTTCCTCATGCAAAAACAATTTGTTAAATTTGTACATTTAGTCACTATCGTTATACATTCTAGGCATTCCTAGATTATACCATCTCAGTCTTTATCATCCATTTTTCTTTCTGATTTCATTTATGCCTCCAGCCCTCCTCCCTCTGTCATTTTCACATTCAGCTTCATTCAGTGTTTAACATAATTGTATTACTTTAGGTAGTATTGTGCTGTCCATTTCTGAGTTTTTACAATCAGTCCTGTTGCACAATCTATATGCCTTCAGCTCCAATGATTCAATATCTTATCCTCTTTCTATCTCCTGATGGGCTCTGTTACCATTGAAATTCTCCGAGTTCATTCACTAATGTCAGTTCATATCAGTGAGACCATACAGTATTTGTCATTTTGTTTCTGGCTAATCACACTCAGCATAATGTCCTTAAGGTCCATCCATGTTGTTATATACTTCATAACTTTGTTTGGTATTACAGCTCCATAATATTCCATCGTATGTATATACCACAGTTTGTTTAGCCACTCGTCTGTTGATGGACATTTTGGCTGTTTCCATCTCTTTGCAGTTGTAAATAATGCTGCTATAATCATTGGTGTGCAAATGTCCTTGCCCTCATGTCCTCCGAGTAGATACCTAACAATGGTGTTGCTAGGTTATATGGCAATTCTATATTTAGCTTCCTGAGGACTGCGAGACTGCCTTCCATAGCGGTTGTACCATTTGACATTCCCACCAACAATGGATAAGTGTGCCTCTTTCTCCACATCCTCTCCAGCACTTGTCGTTTTCTGTTTTATTGATAATAACCATTCTGGTGGGTGTGAGATGATATCTCATTGTGGTATTGATTTGTATTTCCTTAATAGCCAGGGAAGTTGAGCATCTTTTCATATGCCTTTTGGCCATTTATATTTCATCTTCTGAGAAGTGTTTGTTAAGTCTTTTGCCCATATTGTAAATGGGTTGTTTGTCATTTTGTTGTTGAATTGAACAATCTCTTTATATATTCTGGATACTAGACCTTTATCTGATACATTGTTTCCAAATATTGTCTCCCATTGTGTAGGCTTTTTTTTTCTTTCTTGACAAAGTTCTTTGATGTGTAAAAGTGTTTAATTTTGAGGAGTTCCCTTTTCTTTCTTTCTTTCTTTCTTCAGTGCTCGTGCTTTGGGTGTAAGGTCTAGGAAACTGCCTCCTATTATAAGATTTATAAGATATCTCCCTACATTTTCTTCTAACAGTTTTATGGTCTTAGATCTAATGTTTAGGTCTTTGATCCATTTTGAGTTAATTTTTATATAGGGTGTGAGATATGGATCCTCTTTCATTCTTTTGCGTATGGATATCCAGTTCTCTGGGCACCATTTATTGAAGAGACTGTTCTGTCTCAGGCGAGTTGGCTTGACTGCCTTATCAAAGATCATTTGTCCATAGATGAGAGGGTCTATATCTGAACATTCTATTCAATTCCATTGGTTACTGTATCTGTCTTTATGCCAGTATCATGCTGTTTTGACCATAGTGGCTTCATAATATGCCTTAAAGTCAGGTAGTGTGAGGCCTCCAACTTCACTTTTCTTTCTCAGGATATTTTTAGCTATTCAGAGCACCCTCCACTCCTAGATAAAATTGGTTATTGGTTTTTCTGTTTCTGACAAGTAAGTTTTTGGGATTTTAATTGGTATTGCATTGAATCTGTAAGTCAGTTTAGGTGGAATTCACATCTTAACTGTATTTAGTCTTCTAATCCATGAACACGGTATGCCCTTCCATTTATTTAAGTCTTCTGTGATTTCTTTTGACCATTTCTTGTAGTTTTTTTTGTATAGGTCTTTTGTATCTTTAGTTAAGTTTGTTCCTAAATATTTTATTCTTTTGGTTGCAATTGTAAATGGAATTTTTTTCTTGATTTCTCCCTCAGATTGTTCATTACTAGTGTATAGAAACACTACAGATTTTTGAGTGTTGATCTTGTAACCTGCCACTTTGCTGTACTCATTTATAGCTCTAGAAGTTTTGCTGTGTATTTTTCAGGGTTTTCGACATGTAGTATCATATCATCTGCAAACAGTGAGAGTTTTACTACTTCTTTCCAGTTTTGAAGCTTTGTATTTTTTTTTCTTGTCTAATTGCTCTGGCTAGAACTTCCAACACAGTGTTGAATAACAATGGTGATAGAGGACATCCTTGTCTTGTTCCTGATCTTAGGGGTAAAGTTTTCAGTTTTTCCCCATTGAGGATGATGTTAGCTGTGGCCTTTTCATATATTCCCTTTATCATGTTGAGGAAGTTCCTTTCTATTCCTATCCTTTCAAGTGTTTTCAGTAAAAAAGGATGTTGAATTTTATCAAATGCCTTTTCTGCATCAATTGAGATGATCGTGTGGTTTTTCTGCTTTGATTTGTTGATATGGTGTATTGCATTAATTGATTTTCTTATATTGAACCATCCTTGCATACCTGGGATGAATCCTAGTTGGTCATGGTGTATAATTTTTTTAATGTGCTGCTGGATTCGATTTGCAAGAATTTTGTTGTGGATTTTTGCAGCTGTATTCATTAGAGAGATTGGCCTGTAGTTTTCTTTTCTAGTAATATCTTTGTCTGGCTTTGATATGAGGGTATTGTTGGCTTCATAGAATGAGTTAGGTGGCTTTCCCTCCTCTTCAATTTTTTTGAAGAGTTTGAACAGGATTGGCACTTGTTCTTTCTTGAATGCATGGTAGAATTCCTATGTGATACCCTCTGGTCCTGCAATTTTCTTTTTTTGGAGCTTTTTGATGACAGATGCATTCTTTATTATTTGTGATTGATTTGTTGAGGTTGTCTGTTTCTTCTCAAGTCATTGTTGGGTGTTCATGCCTTTCTAGGTAGTTGTCCATTTCATCTATGTTGTCTAGTTTATTACCATAAAGTTGCTCATAGTATCCTTTCATTATCTCCTTTATTTATTTGGATTCAGTGGTTATGTCTCCTCTTCATTTCTGATTTTATTTATTTGCATCCTCTCTTTTTTTCTTTTTGCTAAGCTTGCTAAGGGTCTGTTAATTTTATTAACTTTCTCAAAGAACAGAAATTTTCATTTCTGTTCTTTGCTGTTTCTTTCTTTTAGCTTGCTTTGGGGTTAGTTTGATATTCCTTCTCTAGTTCATCCAAGTGAGCCGATAATTCCTTGATTTTTGGTCTTTTTTTTTGATATAGGCATTTAAGGCAATAAATTTCCCTTTTAGCATTGCCTTTGGTGCACCCCACAAATTTTGAAATGTTGTGTTTTCATTTTCATTTGCCTCGAGATATTTACTGATTTCTTTTGTAATTTCTTCCATGAACCATTGTTTCTTTAAGAGTGTGTTGTTTAGCCTCCATGTATTTGTGAATTTTCTGGCTGTCTGCCTTTTACTGATTTCCAAGTTCATTCCTTTATGTACTGAGAAAGTATTTTGTATGATTTCCATCTTTTACATTTACTTGTGACCCAGCATATGGTCTGTCCTTGAGAATGATCCATGAGCACTTGAGAAAAAGGTGTATCCTGCTGTTGTGGGGTGTGTAATGTTCCATAAATGTTAAGTCTAGTTTGTTTACTGTATTATTCAAATTCTCTTTGTTCTTGTTGTTCCTCTGTCTAGATGTTCTATCCATTGATGAGTTGGGGAATTGAAGTGTCCAACTATTATGGTAGAGATGCCTGTTTCTCTTTTCAGTGTTTTCCTCATGTGTTTTGGAGCATTTATGCTAAGTGCATAAATATTTAAGATGATTGTTTTCTGTTAAATTGTTCCTTTTATTAGTACATAGTGTCCTTCTTTGTCTCTTGTAATTGTTTTACATTTGAAGTCTGATTTGTTGGATATTAGTATAGCTGCTCCTGCTCTTTTCAGGTTGTTGTTTGTATGTACTATCTTTCATTTTCAACCCGTTTGTCCTTAAGTCTAAAATGAGTCTCCTGTAGAGAGCATTTAGATGGATCCTGTTTTTTTAATCCATTCTGCCAGCCTGTATCTTTTGACTGGGGAGTTTAATCCATTAACATTTCGTGTTATTACTGTAAAGGCATTACTTTCTTCTACGATTTTGCCTTTTGAATTTTATGTCATATCTAATTTTTTTTCTCTTTTTACCTTTACTGATAGTCTTCATTTCTACACTCTTCTCCACACCTCTCTCCTGTCTTTTCCTATCTACCTCTAGGGCTGCCTTTTGTGTTTCTTGCAGAGCCGGACTCATTCATTTGTTGGAAAATTTTTTAATTTCCCCCTCAGTTTTGAAGTGCAGTTTTGCTGGATATAGAATTCTTGGGTGGCAGTTTTTCTCTTGTAGAAACGTAAATATAGCATACGCTGTCTTCTCGCCTCCGTGGTTCCTGCTGAGAAATCTGCACATAGTCTTATTGGGCTTCCCTTGTATCTGATGGATTGCTTTTCTCTTGTTGCTTTCAAAATTCCCTTTTTTCTCTTGTTGCTTTCAAAATCAGTCATCAGAAAGTCTGATTAATAAGTGTCTTGCAGTATTTCTGTTTGAATCTGTTCTGTTTGGGGTATGCTATACTTCTTGGATCTGTAATTTTAAGTCTTTCATAAGAGTTGGGAAATTTTCAGCAATAATTTCCTCCATTAGTCTTTCTTCTCCTTTTCCCTTCTCGTCTCCTTTTGGAACACCCACAACACATATATTCATGTGCTTCACTTTGTCATTCAGTTCCCTGTGTCCCTGTTCATATTTTTCCATTCCTTTCCCAATATTTTCTTTTTTTCGTGTTGGATTTCAGATGTGCTGTTTTCCAGTTCACTAATCCTTTCTTCTGCCTCTTCAAATCTATTGTTGTAGGTTTCCATTGTTTTTTAAATTTCTTCTGCTGTGACTTTCATTCCCATAAGTTCTGTGATTTGTGTTTTCAGACTTTTGATTTCTTTTTGTTCACCCATTGCCTTCTTTATATCCTTCCTCCACTCGTTGATTTGATATTTGATGAGATTTTCCATGTCTGTTTGAACATTCTAAATTAGTTGTTTCAGCTCCTGTATCTTATTTGAATTGTTGGTTTATTCCTTTGACTGGGTCGTATCTTTGATTTTCCTAATATGACTCCTTATTTTTTGCTGGAGTCTGGGCATTCTATTTCCCTAATTAGTTTGTTCAGGAGATTGTTTTCACTGTTACCTAGGATATTCTTACTGGATGGCTTTGTTCTCTGTCTTTTCTTTGACATTCATTTCAGCTTATTCTAGACTTCTAGCTTAGGTTTTGTTTAACAGATCAGAATTTTTCAGTTCTTGTTTTTCTGATTCTTGCCCTGCCTATTTGGAGTCTTTTTTTTTTTTTTTTTAGGACAATCTTCTTAGATATTATAGACCTTAGTTAGATTTTCTCAGACTGGACTGGCCTTCTCTCAGGAGGAAAGTCACCTTCATCAGTTTTCCCTGAGGATGAAACTCAGCAGGTTGACAGACTTTCCTAGAAAGCCTCTATACTCTGTGTTTTTCTTATTCTGCCCAGTATGTGGCTTTGTCTGCCTGCAGGTCCCACTAACATAAGGTGATGCGGTGCCTTTAACTTTAGCAGACTCTCCCTGCTGGGGCATCTGGAGACAGGGGAGGTTGCAGGCTGGCTTTAATTACTTCGGTTTTCCAGTGCCTGGAGTCTGAATTCCTTGAGGGAGGGATTCCACCTGAGCTGGGCCCCACCCCTCTCCTGAGGAAGGCACAGCCTCCAGGGAATTAACTCCTTTCACCTGACCAGACTTTGTCTCTCAGACAAGCTTAATTCTGCCCTTGTTTGGGGCAGTTGGAGCCTTGGAAGCTTTACAGTTGTATCTAATGAGCTATTAAGTAGTAGAAGCAAAGAGAAAAAAAAAATGCTTTTCAGAGCAGGACCCTGTTCCTTGGGTTTGTTTATCAAGAGCTTAAGTTGGTATGTTGCTGTATGTATCTCCAGTCTATGTGCTCCCCTGTTTTTTTTAGGGTTCAACCCTTTTCAAGTATTTTGTCCTATCCGATTCAAAAAGCCTCTGTTTTTGTTTGTTTTCCCCAACAACCCTGCCCCCTCTCTGGTGGGGCAAAAACTCCTAGTACCTTTAGCTCTTATTTGAGGTTTATTTGAAATGGGGGCCTATTTTCAGTAGTCAGAATTTGTTAATTCTGCAGTTGGACCTTGGTTGAGCTCAGATCCTGCTGCTGCTGGACTCTTTCCTTTCCCTTGGGGAACCAGCCTGTTGGGCCTGTAGAGGCAGGGGCGTTCTCCGCAGCTTGGGGACTTACAGTTCTGTGTTGGATAGCAGCTGGTCCAGCTTGTCCAGACTGGTGTACGCTGTGTATCTGGTCACTGATGTGGCAGCTGTTTTTTACTGTTCCTGGCTATTTACTAGCTGCTCTGGAGGATGAACTGAATTCCACACCTCACTAATCTGCATCTTGGGACTTAACTTGTCCTTCTGTTTTTGGCATGTATGCATCCAACTGGTTGTCCAGCTGCACCTTGGTAGGAATGGGGTGAGCAAGGGCACCTCTCCCTCAGGTGTGGCCTCTGCCTCCAAAATCCCCTGTTCCCCTACCTATCATAGCCCAGCCTTTACCACTGATTCTGCCATGGCTCATCGTTCCCCTCCCTGGGCCCCCTCTCCCAGGACCTCTACGACCTCCAACGCCACCTCTTTTTAAATTCATTTGCAGAGCTATGGCTCATTTATCTCATAACAGGTTTTGACCTCAGAGCAACATCCTGCCCCTAAGTAGGGTTCTTGTGGCATGTCCCCATGTAAGTCCTCTGGACAAGCCTCTCTGGATTATGTGCAGGCCTCATCCTCTAATTGCTCCCCTGGCCAGGGTCCGTATGGGTTGGCCTAACCATTCCTGGAAGTCATTCTTATCCAGTGTAAGGTCTGCTTAAGTTTTAATGCTGTCTGAACAGAGGTTCTATTCTCCATCTGCTGGGCCAGTCTTCTCTTTCTGGCACTGACTAGCTGGTGGTGTTGCTGCATTGAAGCCCAAATGTTTACTGGCACTGGCTATTTGTTCTTTGCATATTAGTAAAGCCTCGTTTAGAACATCTTTCATTTAGAACCATCTCATTTGGAGATATCTTAGTGGGTTTTTATTTTTATTTTTTTTCAATCTACTAAATTTATTTTAACATTTGTTCCCCCTATTATTTATTTATTTTTAATCCATATGTTTTACTCATCTGTCGATAAGGTAGATAAAAGGAGCATCAGACACAAAGTTTTCACAATCACACAGTCGCATTGCAAAAGCTTTATCATTATACAATTATCTTCAAGAAACATGGCTACTGGAACACAGCTCTACATTTTCAGGTAGTTCCCTCCACCCTCTCCATTACACCTTAACTAAAAAAGGTGATATCTTTAGTATGTGTAAGAATAACCTCCAGGATAACCTCTCTGCTCTGGAATCTCTCAGCCATTGACACTTTGTCTCATTTCTCTCTTCCCCCTTTTGGTTGAGAAGGTTTTCTCAATTCCTTGATGCTGAGTCTCAGCTCATTCTAGGATCTCTGTCCCACGTTGCCAGGAAGGTTGACACCCCTGGAAGTCATGTCCCATGTAGGGGGGGGAGGGCGGTCAGTTTGCTTGTTGTGTTGGCTGAGAGAGAGTGGTCGCATCAGAGCAACAAAAGAGGTTTTCTGGGGGGTGACTCTTAGGCTTAATTTTAAGTAGGCTTAGCCTATCCTTTGTGGGGATAAGTTTCATATGAACAAATCCCAAGATTGAGGGCTCGACCTGTTGCTTTGGTTGTCCCCACTACTTGTGAGAGTATCAGGAATTCTCCACATGGGGAAGTTGAATTTTCCCCCTTTCTCACCATTCCCCTAAGGGTACTTTTAATTCACTATTCAGATCCCTCTGGGATTTATCAGGGCATCACTCGGGATAAACCTACAAAATCTCATGCCCTACTCAAGGTTCCATGTACTTATGGTGTTCAATTAAGCTGCCCACATAAGTTATATTAGGAAAGGCACTAGTCAGAATATACATTTTGTACCAAATAAACATTTTTTTGCTATAGTCTTTGGTAGTGTTTTTAGCTTTTTTTTTTGGCACAAGTTATTTATGTAGCCATCTTCAAATCCCCAAAATAGAAGGAAGCGGGTGCCAGTGCTCCTCCTGGGGAGGGCTGGGCTCGTCACTCCTGAGCTGATGGTGGGGGAGCTTGGGTTAACTTGGTGGCGGTTAGTTGGATATCTAACTTGATGGGTGAGTTGCTTGATTAGCTCGTTGTTGTTGGCTGTTTGGTGGGCCAGTCAGTCTCCTCGCCCTGTCTGCCCTTTCCTTTTCCACTGTTCTTTGGTCCCCAGTCTCTAGGCGGTCTGCTCTCTTTTGTCCATTGTCTTTGGTGTGCTTTTTATGTAATGGCTTCGGTTTTTAGCTGTACTTAATGGAAGGAACAGGAGAAATACAGCTACTACATTTTGGTCTGAAGAGAAGTGTTTTGGTGGGGGGCATGGGAGAGGTGCATGGTGTCGAAATTGAACCTTAGGTCTCCTGCATTCTGCCACTGAAGCATCATGCGCTGTGACTGACTTAATATACGGCAAAGTAGTAGTTTTATGCTTTGAACTTGATAAATGAATACATTCAAGATTTATGTAAAAATCATGATTTTTTTCTAATATTTCTGTTTTGTATATATTAGAATACAAGTCAAAAATTGGAAGTGTAAGTTAAACAGTTTATTGTCATATAGTTGTCAATCACAAATTTTATACCATGAAGCCTTTTTCTTTACATTGGCAATTGAAAACTAATTAGTTGTTAGGAGAACCGCGTTGGTATGTATTTTTCTTTGCTTCATGAGCTTTGAAAGCTTCTTTCCTTGACCATATGAAAATGTAGTTTGTGTTTATTTTACATAAGGAGCTGTGGTAATGGTTTTAAAGGCCCTTAGGTTTCCCTTGAAGTGAAGTTATTTTTATTTCTTTATAATCATAACAATTTAGCACATAGCATATTAAAATATAATGTTGATAAATTGGTAAATTGTGTATAAAAATATTTCATTTTGAGGTTTATGTTTTAAGAAAACACATTTCTAGGGAGTAATAGACGTGATTTATAGTAGTATCATAAATGTTAAAAAATTCAATATCAGATTGTTTTTCATCAAGGATGATGGTATTCTTGTTTTATATGCTATTAGATAAATAAAATGATGTGTACCACAAATCGTATGTAAAAATTCACTAGGAATGCAATTACCTTTTAAGATCATTTTCTAAAAACCTATGGGAGGCATTGATTTCTCTGTCACATTGTAAATATGTGAATAAAATGAAGGTAATTTTTTTTGGCAATTTTCATTCCTGACTCTTTAATAGTATGTGTATTATTACGATTATTTCTTTGCAATTGGATGAAGAACGGATGAAATTGAACAGCATTGTTTATTCCCTGTCTGTTACTATCTTGCTTTCTTTTTTTTTTCTAGCAGTAAGGCTATCGGCCTTGTGTGGAGGCCTTTACAATATTAGAATAAACTTTAAAGTATATAAGGAGACTCATGCTGGGAACAGATGGCTGTTGTCTGATTATCTGTAAAATATCAGTGTTTTTCTTGGTAGAGGCAACAAACATTTTTAATGTTAGTTTTCTCATTCTGAGTGCGTGCACACAATTTCCTTTATACTTTAAGAAATGTAAAATTATGATGAACTTAATTTTACTACTTATAAAGGTGAAACTTTGCCTATGCTGTGATGGTTCACAATTGAAAGTCTTTTCTCTTAAAGTTTAGAATGATTCTTTAAAAAAAATTTAATTGGGCCTACATTTAACTATTTTTAAGTGTAAATGTAAGTGGCATTAATTGCATTTACAATGTTGTGCTTTCATCACTACCACCATTATCAAAACTTTTTCGTCCCCCACCTCTGTACCCACTACATAGTAACTCCCCATTTCCTTTCATCCCAGTCCCTGGAAACTTCTAAACTTCTTTCTGTCACTAAGAATTTACTTATTCTAGATATTTCTTCAAAATGGAATCATACAATATTTGTCCGTTTTGTCTGGCTTATTTTACTCAACATGTTTTCAAGGGTCATCCATCTTGTAGCATGTAAGTACAGAATGATTCTGAAGACAATATTAAATTGCCCAGTTTCAAGATTCCTTAGAATCAGAGGTACTTTTAGGGGTCTGTGAGAATTTCCTTTAAAAGAGGTCCACAGTCACTCAAGGTTAGGAAGTACTTTGTACCTGCCAGAATAGAAATGTTTTACATAATTTGTGTACTGTTCGTGGCGTTGGCATGAAGCCACGTCACAATTCTAGGCACCTGGTTTATGTGTGCTGAGCAGACTTGCTGTATATCTTTAGATTTCTGGATTTGCATTTGAGGTGGGAGAACCTCAGGATCTCAGTATTTCCTTCTAGCTGTTCTGATGCACTAGAGCTAACAAGAAATATCAATGTAGTGATTCAGTAGTTATGATCATTTGTTAAATCCTTTCTTCTCTGTTATAACTCCTGTGAGGATTCCTGACTCAGTCACAGTAAAAAATCCAAGCACTAATCATTGTGTACAGCAGAATTTTAATAAGCTTGATGATGCCAGAGAGCCCTGGGAGTTCTCTGCGGGTGCTGGAGAGCTGGTTCTCGGAGAAGTCGAGACGTTGCCCAGAGGCCAATGCCATGGAGGCTCTTGAGTCGGCTGCAGCAGAAGACTCAGGGATAGTCAGGTTGTACAGCCAGAGACTCAGAGGGCTGGTCATTGTGCACAGCCCCCCAAGTTTAATGGGCAGCGAAAATACACACTCATGGGGGTGAGCGTGGGTATTCTCCAAAGGAAGAGCGTGGGTGACCTCTCCTGAGGTCAGGATCCTTGCATATCGGACTTGGAGGGGCCCTCCCCCCTCGGATTATGCTAGCGAGGGGTTGGTGGTCTGCACTTTTCATTGGTTCTTCTCAGGCGTCGACCCGAGTGAGGCTAGCTGTGTGCACCAAAAGGAACTTCCTGTTGGGGCTTTGGGCCACTTCCCTCTCCTTCCAGCCCCATCTAACCTGCCTCACATTTCTGTAAATAGGATATTGTACCATTAACTCTAATTTGGAAGTTAACTCTAAGTTGGAGGTTTCTCTCAATGTGTGTAGTGTTTTGTGTTTTCTTATTTCAAGAAATTGCGATTTCGGTTTCTGTAAAGAACTCTGCAAGAAAAGTTAGGAGCTCCAAGGTTAGGGCACACTTGGTTCACATGGGGGAAAACAAGCACTTCTCAGTTTGAGGGACAGTTCCTGTTCCTTGGTGGTGGTTTCTGTTACTAAAGTCGACATTCTTTCTAGGCATGGCTTCTTTATGTTTCCTTTCTTTATTATCGCAGTGTCTCCTCCACTGTTGTAGGAGAAGGGCCCTACTTTCTCTTTAAGTCCGTGTGGTTCATGCAAGTGCTGCTGCTTGTTATTGACTCATCAATAACATAATTGAGCTTGACAGCTGTTTTTGATGAAGGGACTATAGACATTTTTTTTTAAGAACACTTAGTTTCGTTGCTTTGTTTTTCCATTTTATTAACATGCAGGCAAAGAGAAAAATGTTTATTTTCCTAAAGAAGGTTTAGGCAGTAGTCATACTTTAGATGTATTTCTGCCTTTAATATCAACTGACTTTTAAGAAATGTTTTTCATCAAAATGGAAACAATAAGGCTGTTAATACTTAAGATATGTGAGTTTAAGCTAGTTATTGTATTAACCTACTTTTACTTAGATACATGTAAATTATATGCCTTCCAGTACTTGAGGGTTTTGTTGAAAGTTCCTATTTTTTAAAAACCTTTGGCAGCTTAAGATAGCTGTCTTCCTTTCTTAGCATGGTAGTTCTTTTGGGTTTGCTATCATCCTCAGTGTCGTCTTTGTTCACATTGTTTTTACTCGTTTTAAAAATATGTTTCTAGAATTATACTTAATTGCTGGAAACGTTGATTTTTCTTGACTGACAAACCAATTAAGTGTGTATGACACCAGACAACAAAGACACTTAAGATTCTGTGCTTATCCTGTCTCTGAAAAAAATCCATTATTCATCATCTTATTGTTTTTAAATACTGAAGTAAAATTTTCAGTACAATAGGAAAATTACTTGGGAAATGGAATAAATTGCTTGCCAGTTCAAAGGCTCCATTTCTGAAGTGGAGGTTACTAAACATGATGTTGCTTATATTCATTATCTTTCAGAACTCATTGTACTGCTTTTCTAGCATTAAACTTGATAAGATTGTGACTTCTGCTAAAATGGAATGCAATCATTGAAAGAACTTAATGAGAAAGAGCAAAAATCTCATTTTATATATTATATTATATTTAAAAGGTGTTTTGAATTTTAATTGCATTTTGTATAAATATTCATTTTGTAGTTGGCTTTTTCAAAAAGAAGTATTCTTACAGATAAGAAAAAAGGAACTTATAAAGAAAATTCTTTTGCATTTAAGGTCTGCTACTTCACAGCTCAGCATTCAACATGTAATATTTTGCCTAAATCATCTAAAATTGCTACTAACATGTTGTTAGAATGTTCTTTGATGGTATCTGTTGGAGTTGCTGGTAGAGATTGTGTGGAGGACCTCGAGAGAGGTCATAAAAAATTGCCAGTCCTTTTTCTGTCATATGCTGCACATATTTCCCCCATTTTCTCATTTGCTTTAAGTTTTTTGTTCTTGGATGATCTAGAGTGTTTGACCTAATGCCTAGTCAAACAGGGACTGGTTGTTTCTGGCCTTTATCACAGATTTCGCCCCATTCTCCACCACCTGTGAGTCAAAGCAGCCCTGCGGCGCTCCTTTGGTTCTGCTCTTGGTTCCACTGACACCTCTGTTCGATGAAATGATTGATCTTCTCTGCACTTCTACTTGAAACTCCAGGGACCTGCAAGTTAGGACTGGGCTTTTCAGGATGACCAGCTCTTACGGCTTGGGAGGCTGACGCGAAGGGCCCTCGTGGTGCGTGCGTGGGAACGCAGTGTCAGGGTCAGCGTGGAGCATTGGAGATGTGGGTTAGGATCAGGGGCAGCCATCTTCCAGCAGGTACTTGGCTGCTGCTGAACAGAATTTCATTGGTAATATCACAGAAATTCTTTATTTTTTAAAATAAAGTTTTCCTAAGTCATTTATCTAAAACTCAAAATGAGAGAATCAATGAATATAAGTAAAGTGCCTAATTTAATGATAAAGACTGCTTGCTGCTGTATTTTGTTTTTTTCCCCCTCTTCCTCTTCCTTCCCCTGTCCCTTCACCTTTAGGGGTCTGTAGGGATCTCTCAGCATTTAATTATCAGTTAGCCTGGCAGGGAGGGGACATGTTGGGTAGGTGTTCACATTCGGTATGTGTTTTGTTCACTTAATCCTTCTGTTTTCAGTATAGTCTTGCCCTCTACTAAGTCCATCCTCTCTCTCTCTTTTTTTTGTTTTTGTTTTACCACTTTTCCCCAGAGTGTAAACTTGCATTGTTCTCTGGGGTAGAGGAGGGGCAGTTACCTTGTTGGGTGGGAAGGCAGAGGCAATCTAAGGATCTGATTGTTTCTTAAATAGCTTTTAATCAGTTTTCCTTATTTTGCGATTCCTTCACACCCACTTCCAGAGGTGCTGGTGCCAGCAGTTCTTGAGCCCTGGGCTCTGTGGTGTGGGCGTCGGCCAGGCTCTCAGGAGCCCTCCCTGTGGTTTAGGGTCCCACTTTCTTCGATTTGCTTAGTTATTTACCACTCGTGCATCAGCTTTCCAGGTTTCTCCATTTTGCGCTCCTCTTGTTTTTTGAACTTGTAGGCTTAAACCTTAGGGTAAAAAGAGTATAGTTTTAGTGGGTTATTGGGTGGGACAGAAATTATGTCATGTATTTAATCTTCCATCTTTATACAAAATGCTGCTTTTCATGTTACTGTACATGTATGTCTATTTCATTCTCTTTAAGAAGACTGCTTTTCTCGGTTTCTTATTCTCCGAATGGCATCAGCCTTCAGCAGCTCTTATTATAGAAGTTAATTGCTTTAGTTATATAGAGGGAGATGGCTTCCTTTTTCTCAACTCCAATTCCAAAATTTTTGTGGAAGGACCCTGGCTGAGGTTGGGTGGGTTGGGTACCCGTCCCTGAACCACTATATCATGGCCAGGGTTTGAACTCCCAGTGGAATTCCACAGCTGCTGCACTCCTTGGAAACAAGGTGGTGGTAAGGGGCCGGTTCTCTAAAAAAGGAGGAGCTGATCAGGCAAAATAATGGGAATTCCCTTCAGTCCTATTTATTCTGACTACTTACTTAATATCTCAAGAAGTTCCCTTAGACTAACCATGAATAAAGCCAAAGCCATGAATCTTCCCCTCTCCTGCCTGCCGTCTGCTCCTCTTCAGCACTCCCTATTCTAGTACAGCCTCTGTCCTGATGTTCAAACCAGAAACCCTCTTACCTCTTTTCTTCTGCTTACGCAGTTTGTCAACCATTTCTGTCAGTTCTTGCTCTTAACTGTCTCTTGAACCCATCTCCTTGGTTCTGTTTTCCCTTCCCCTGCTGTTGTCTGAGCAGCCTCCAGCTTGGCCCAGAACTCTGCCAGGTACCTCTTCTTGGGCCCCATCCCTCTGCTCGATGCCTCCCGGCAGGCTCTTCATAGCCAGCCAGAGTGCAGAGTTAACCTAAAGTTTGCTTCAAACAGCTCTGGTTTCCCGTTGTCCTTAGGATAAAGGCTGAAGTCCTTAGTGTGGTTTAAAGGCCCTACTCTGTCCTCCAGCCTCCCTCCGTGTCCTTACGTGATGTCCTCATGTAAACCGTTTCTGCATCTTCATTTCTGCACATCTTCATTTCTGCACAGTCCGTTTCTGCATCTTCATTTCTGCCTGGAATGCCACTCTGCATTGAGCTTGTTCCAGGAAGTATCCCATTGGATTCCCTGAGGGGTGATTTTCCATGATTATTCCACTTCATGGTTCTATGTAATTCTGTCCCACCAGTTATTGTTACAATTCTAAGTTTTTTGGTCTCATTCTTCAATCATTAATTCTGAGCCCCGTGAGTTAGGCTGTGTTGATTTATACTTATCATTGAATTCTCAGCACCTGACATAGCACTAGGCACATAATTGAGGCTCAGTAAATACTTGATAAGCGAATATAGCCAAATAGTTTCTAACTGTTCAAAATTCCTGTAATCGTTTTTAGAGAGAAGTTGTTCCTTGGGGTTCTCTGGAAAGCAGTCATTTTCAGGGGCTTCATGATTTTTATTTTTATATTTAATTGTCCTGGGAAGAAGAGAGATCTTTTGGTACTTAGTGTTTCTGCTAACTACCAGCCCACTATCTACTTGGGTTTGTTCTCCTGCTTATAACTGGAGGCCACGTTGTGTGGGCCCATGTGATGGGCAGGTTCATGAGTCCACTTGGCCAGGTGATGGTGCCCAGCTGTCTGGTCAAGCAAGCACTGGCCTATCTGTTGTTGTAGGGAGATTTCATGGACTTGAATCCTCAGTCAGTTGATTGCATCTATAGCTGATTATATCTACAATCAACTAATCAGTTGAAGGCTTTTAAGGGAGAGGTGATGACTTCAGCAGTCAGAAGAGAGAACTTTTGTCTTTACTTCAGCCAGCCAAGCTCTCCTGTGGAATTCATTGAAAACCTTCATTGGAGTGTCACCTTGCAACCTGCCCAGTGGAATTTGGACTCGGGTATCCCTGCAGTTGCTTGAGACACTTCTATAAAATCTCAAGCTATTTACAGATATCTTCTGTTGGCTCTGCTTCCCTAGAGAACCCTGACTACTACAGCCCACATCTTTGATAGGCGTTTATTCAGTGAACCTTTGCCAGTACTGAGTCATTACCCCTCAGTTACTCTGAACTGATGGACACTGTCTTCTCTTCTCTCCTGTGTACCTCTGCTTGTGTTGCTGGGATGTCGTTTGCCACTACCAGTATCTTCTACTTACTACGCTGTCTCTTTGGAGGGGTATGTTTCCAGTAAGAGGAGAAAGAGAAGGGCTAGGTAGAGGGAAGTCATATCAAATTGACTCAAAAGACAAAGGAAACAAAACTATGTCATTAATTGATAAGTAATTGTATTCATTTCCTGTTGCTGCTGTAACAAATTAGCACAAACTTACTGGCTTAAAACAACAAGTTTATTATTTTCCAACTCTGTAGGTCAGAAGCGTATTGTCTCAGCATGCTAAAATCAAGGTGTCTGCAGGCTGTGTTCCTTTCTGGAGGCTCTAATGGAGACCTCAGTTCCTTGCTCAATCAGGTGGTGACAGAATTCAGTTCCATGTGCTTGTAGTTGATATGGAAGAGATGGATTCTTCCATAAATAGCATAGCCATTTCTGTTATAGTGTAGTATGTGCATTCCTGAAAAAAAAATCCATATTTGGTTGAAATGCATATAAAAATAACATGGTTTACAGGACAAAAAATTACTACAAACCACTGTAAACCCTTGCTACTTCGCAACCAAATCACTAGCAAAAATAGTAACTCTCCTAATTGTATTATATAAACAAGCATGTTAAGTCCTGGTCCATAAAGAATTGTATCTTCTCCTTTTGAGGAAGAGCAGTGAGACCAGGAACCACTGCTGCTAGCACAGCTGCTGTGATCGGAAGCCACAGGCAAAGTGCAGTATCTGGAGGGTGCCTGAGAAGGCTATGTGGCTGACATGTGTGTAGCAAAAATTTAATTTTTCTATACACAGGGCGGAGAATGGTTATGGAGAACAAAGTTTGTAAATAAATGCAGGACTCTGTGTTACACTAGTAATAAATAGTACTGGTGGCAACAAGGTGTCATTTTTTCCCCCAGTTACACAAGTAAACATTAAATGTATTCAGCCCCAATGCTTATGAGAATAAGAGTCTCGTTTTTTTGGCATTTTCATAGCGCTCATACTGGTGGCCTTTAATTGCAGTTTGGCAATATGTATCAGGTGTTTTAGAGCTTATGACTTTATATAGCTTCTATTTTTGGAAATCTCTCTGAAAGAATTTTTGTAAAACTATGGGAAAAGTTCTATGCAAAGACATTTTCATTGCAATATGACATAATAATGGGAAATTAAAGATGTGTTCACTATCCGACGGGAAGAAAGACTCAGTAACCTGATAAATGTAGTATTTTTCAGTAATGAAATGTTAGGCAGCAGGTTCGCTTTGGCCTTCTTTTAGCAGGACTTTTTCCCCCTGCCATTGGATTCTGCTTGCCTTTGGACAGAGTCTCATGAAGACAGAGGCTTTGGAAACCTTGCCTTGTGACCATCACCGAATCCCAGGAGGCATAGTATTGTTGGCATGATCAACCCATTCCCTATCCTCTCCTCTGAATTTCCTCAAGGATTGCTCATCAGATAGCTAACTGCACATTAATGTGCTGAATAAAAAGTGCTTTAATAGTTTAAAGGCTGTTACTTTATGTTCAGAGCAGATTGAAAATCCTCCTGGTGGTGGTGGTCTGCTTTTCAGTGTTGATTATCTGGAGTAGCACCCTTCATTGTCCTTCCTTCTTAAGACCTTCATTTTCAGAATGTTGGATTGTGAGAGCAACAAGAGATCCACAAGAAGGAAGTAGTAATGATGTTGATGATAAGTGTCCAAATGATCACAGGCCTAACAGAAAAGTTCGGGAAAAAAAAGATGGAGATGCTGTGATTAAAGAAACAACAAATCGAGGATATCTATTTTGGTCTTTAAATTTTTTTCTCTTGAATTCTTTTTTCCCAACTATGAATTATAAGAAATTTCAAGCATGCAGAAATGTTGAAAGAATAGAATCTTTTACACAGATTAAACAGTTGGTAGCATTCTAGCATATTTGCTTTTTTTCTCTCTCTGTGCTGAGAGTTGCAGGAGGAACAGCACTTGACTGAACACTTCAGCTGCGTCTCCTGCCAGCAGGGATGGCTCTTCAACTATAGAGCTGTCTCACCACCGAGAATAGCTATGGAATGAGCCCTCTCCACCTTCTCACATTCATCCGTTTTGATGCCCAGGGTAGATGCTAGGGAGCAGGCCCTAGTTGACTCTGACAGTTGACGTCTCTGAAATGGGATTCAAGCACCTATCTTGGAAGCCAAAAATCGCATTGACAAGCAGGAAAAATGAATAAGAGTAAAAATACACACGATGATACTCTTCCACTGCATGTGGCTTGAAGAGCATGCTGTTGTTTGCCTTTGCCTGTCTAAAATTAATTCCTGTTTCAGTCAGGTGTGTGTGTGTTTTGCTTCTGGGTGCTGCCTAAGTTTCTCTTTCAGTGAGGACAGGATGACAGACTTCAGGTGTTTATCTGATTATAAGTGGAGACTCAGGGAAGGTATTCTCCCAGCTCACCCGCCCACCTCTTTTAAATTAGGGCAGTTGTACTTTACAGAAAAATCAAAGTACAGAGTTCCCCAGGAACCCCTTGCTCACACAGTTTTCCATATTATTAACCCCTTGCTCACACAGTTTTCCATATTATTAACATTTTGTATTCGTGTGGCACTTTCGTTACAATTGATGAAACAATATTATTATAATTATGCTATTAACTTTAACCCACTGTTTGAATTAGGGTTTGTACAATTCTGTGGGTTTTTTTTTTTGTGTGTGTGTGTGTGTGGCAACTTATATACAATCTAAAATTTCCTTTTTTATCCCTTTTCAGATATACAATTCAGTGGTGTTAATTACATCCACAATGTTTTGCCTCCAATTACCATCATCAATTGCCAAAACTTTTCCGTCACCACAAACAGAAACTCCTACAAATCAAATATTAACTCCCCAGTCACCACCCCATCTCCACTATCGCTCCAGCCCTGATAAGCAATATTCTAGTTTCTGACTTTATGAATTTGTATATTTTGTTTGTTTCATATAAGTGAGATCCATAGTGTTTGTCCTTTCATGTCTGGCTTATTTCACTCGACGTGTCTTCAGGGTTCTTTCGTGTTGTAGAATGCATCAGAACTTCTTTCCTTTTTATGGACAAATAATATTCCATCATATGTGTATCCCACATTGTTTATCCATTCATTGGTTGATGGACACTTGTTTGCTTCCATCTTTTGGCATTTGTGTATAGTGCTGCTGTGACCATGGGTGTGCATGTTTGAGTCCTTGCTTTCAGTTCTTTTGGATATATACCTAGTAGCTGGGTTGTTGGGTCAAATGGCAATTCTATACTTAGCTTCCTGAGGAAGCTACCAAAACTGTCTTCGACAGCGGCTGGACCATTTTTGCATTCCCATCAGCAATGAAAGAGCGTTTGTTTCTCTACATCTTTTCCAGCCCTTGTTACTTTCTTTCTCTCTTTTTTTTTTTAAATAAGAGATGAGTTTTCTGCAATATTTATCTGCCTCTATATTGCACTTGAGAGTATATTATAATCACCTGTCATTTGTTTGAGTCCTATTTCTCATGCTTTATTTCTGAAGAATTCTTAATTTCTACTGATTATCTCCTCCTT
>PVIY010038494.1:0-23869 GCA_004026745.1 Myrmecophaga tridactyla | reverse complement strand
GTTGTCTATCTGTTCTTTGACATTCAGTTCAGCTTTATCTGGACCTCTAGCTTAAGTTTTGTTTTTTTTCTTACTGTTTTATAAGACATCTGTATATATTCTGGTTATTACAATTTTGATACACAGGATGCAAGTATGTCCCTGTCAACTGAATTGATTTGAAAAATATAGATTAATTTGAAAAGGATTGATGTCTTTACAATATTGAGTCTTCCCATTGACAGCAGTGCATATTTCTTCATTTATTCAGTCTACAGTAGAAAGTTACCATTTTCTGTATATAGTTCTTGATAGATGTATTCCTAAGTAGTTTATGGCTCTTGTTTGGATCTTTTTCCTATTAAATTTTCTAAGTGTTTTTGTTGATGTCGACGAAAGCTACTAAATTTTATGTGCACCTTTTATATCTGGCCAACTTATTCCTTTCTTTATTAGTTTTGACAATCTGTAAGAATTACCTACCAATTAGTATATTTTTTGAATACTTGTAGTACAGTGTTGAACTGAAGACATTGGATATGTCCTTGTTTTCCTAATTTAATCAGAATAAATTTATTTCTGTATTTGGTACAATATTTAAGTTAAGATAAATTCTTTCATACCAAACTTGCTGTTTTTTTTCAGTCAGAAATATTAAATCAGATGTTAAATTTCATGAAAAGCTTTTTTTAATCTATAGTAATTTTTTAATACTTTAATGTGTTAATATAGTTCATTTGTTTTTATGTTGATCTGTCTCTGAATTCTTGTAATAAACTTGGCTTAATAATTATGGAGCAATCAAAATACATGATTTGAATTGAGTACTGTTGTATTTGATTTACTAGTATTTTACTTGAATTTTTGCATTTGGTTTTATAAGTGAGTAGGGCTAGTAATTTTTTTGATTTTTTGCTCTTTACTTTCTGTCTTAGTGTCAAACTTATACTGGATTTGTAGAATGACATGCAAACTTTTAATCATTTTTCTATGCTCTAGAGCAATTTATAAAACAAAGAAATGCTCTAGTGTGTGTGTCTGTATGATGGCTGCTAGCCACATGTAGTTATTGAACACTATAGATTGTAGCTAGCATGAATTAAAATGTACTATGTATAAATGTAACAAATACGCCAGGTTTCAAAGATTTAACATAAACAAGTAGAGTATCCTATTAATATTGATTACATGTAATGATAGTATATTGGGTTATTATTAAAGAAATATATACTAAAATTAATTTCACTTGTTTCTTTTTACTTGTTATAACACAACTACTAGAAAATTTAAAATTTTATATGTGGTTCACATTGTATTTCTCTTGAACTGTGCTCATCCAGTCCCTGAAACTTAGAACTTCCCTATGAAACCTTTTTCAGGAGTAAATCTCTGACTACTTTTACATTTTTTTCTAGGGTTATTATAAAACTCTATCCCTTCTTAAATCAATTTTGGTAATTTATATTTTCCTAGGAAATCACCTCTTCATCTAGTTTTATAAATTTATTTGTATAAAGCTCTACTGAGCACTTATTTATGATTATAAAATAAATCTGTAGTTATTACTTTCTCATCCTTATGTTCCTTTTTGCCTGTGATTTTAACCCCCTTTATTAGACTTACCAGAAGTTTGTTTATTTTAATGGTCTTTTCATAGAACCAACCATCAATACCTATACTGATTAGGTCAATAATTTTGTCTGTTATCTCTTTCATTAACTTTTTTTTTTTGCATGGTCAGGCACCGGGAAATGAACCCGGGTCTCTGGCATGGCAGGTGAGAATTCTGCCACTGAGCCACCATGGCCCGCCCTCATTAACTTTTTAAAAACAATTCATTTTGTCTGTTTTCATTGAGTTAACTTTTAAAAACTTATAAATGTGGTAACATAAATCTCAAACCACTTTCAGGTATACAGTTCAGTGGTGTTGATGACAGTCACAATTTGTGCTACCATCTTCACCATCCATTCCCAAAACTGTTCCATCAGCTTCTCTAGATTGTTGAGTTGAATGATTAGTTCATTTAATTTTAATCTTTCTGTTTTTTCCATATATGCATTTAGGGGTATTTACTTTCCATCAAGTGATGCCTTGGTCATAACCCCAAGATTTTGATATACAGTGTTAATCCTGGGTAATTACCTGTATCTTATATCTAACCTGGCTCTCTCTTCACTATTGTTTGGTTATAAACATCTCTACCAGGATCACCCAATGGGCCATTTGAGTAACGTCGCCTATAGTGGGAATGGAGCAGACTTATGCTGTGAAGAGCAGAGTCTTTAATTTGTAAGCTGTCCAAGAACAGCTGTGGCATATTTCATAGTGAGATTGGGGTCAAGGGTATCCTCAGGCTACTTTCACTGGCTGCGTACTCCTTGTTTTAAAGTATTAACTCCCGCAGTTCATAATCATTTAGGAAGCTGCCTGTCCTCTACTCATGCTTTTGCTAACAAGCCCCTCCTAGCAACATCATCATCATCATAATTACTTCCATGTATTCATCATCTGCACACATTAATTTTTTAGTGCCTCCCCCCCCAAGAGCCTTGTAGGAGAGGTATTTTTATTCCCATTTTCTAGATTGGGAAACTGATGCATAGTTGGGTTCAGTGCCTAGCCCTTGCTCAAGTTTAAAACCACAGTTATCTAATTGCAAGGCCTACTGTCTTGACCACTTGCAGTGATACTCTCACCTGTGGCCTGTCCACTATCTCTGATTTATAAAACTGTAAGATGAAGCATTTTGCTAATTGTTTTAGTTTGTTAAAGCTGCCGGAATTTAGTAAACCAGATTTATGGAATGGAATGGCTTTTAAAAAGGGAATTTAATAAGTTGCAAGTTTCTAAGGCCACGTAAATGTTAAATTAAGGCCCCAGAGAAAAATACCTTAACTCGAAAGAAAGGGCCGATGACTTTAGACTTTCTCTCAACTGAAAGGACCCATGGGGATATTCTGGTGGTTTTCTCTCCTGGCTTCTTGTTTCATGAAGCTCCCCCAGGGGTGTTTTCCTTCTTCATCTCTGAAGGTCTCTGGCTGTGTGCTTTGTTGGCTCTGAAGCTTTTTCCAAAATGGTTCCCTCGTAAAAGGCTCCAGTAAGCAACCCCATCTTGAATGGGTGGGAATTCATCTTCATGGAAACCGTCTAATTAAAAGTTGCCACCCACAATTGGGTGGGTCACATCTCCATGGAAACAGTCAAAAAGCTCCCACCCAGCAATATTGCATGAGGATTAAAGAACCTGGCTTTTTTGGGGTCCATGACAGTATCAAACTGGCACACTAACCATGTCCTTACCTCCATTCTTTCTTCTGCTGCTGCTGTGGGTTGGTTGGATCTGAGCACTTGCATGAATGCCTACAAAGAATTCCTTCCCCGGGAGACTCTTGGTGGTCTCCCTTGTGACAGAGGAGACCTACAAATTTCTTGTCTTCTTAGCCTCTAGTCCCTATTTTCTATCTCAGACCTCTTTGCTCCTCAAGAGTCCAAGGAAGGCAGTGCTTCCTGAACAATCTAGTTCTTAGGCTATGCTGCATGAAGACCCAGTCTCTTTCCACAAGGTTATCTGAGAAAATTTCCAGGAATCAATTTGCTAAGCAGAAGTTTGGGAGGAACAGGTTTACATCACATATTTGGTTCAATCCCCAAATCTTATCTATTCTAGGCCAGTTGTTCTCAATCTTTTGATTTAAATTTAGCTTTAATTTTTAAGATTAGTATGACAAAGGAAGCAAGAGTAATTTTATTTATATTTGTTTATAGTGATAATTTAAAGAGTTTGAACTATGTATGCTCTTCACTTCTCCCCAAAACCATATAGAACTGTGACAGAGAGGTTTAACCCCCTATTTCCCCCTCTTCTACCACCCAGCTTTAGGTGGGAATCGCTGCTTTCCTATTGTGTAAAATGTTATAGAAGAAGCAGGCTCCTACATATTTAATTGTGTATGAGGTCATGATAAGAGATGTACCCAGAAGCATGTTCAGCTATCTCCCTTCTATCCTATTCTTATCCCAGTTAAAGGAGCCCTCCTCTGAACTGTTTTTAATGGATCTTTTACTATTTCCCTTCCTTTAGATCATAGATGCTCAACCTTGGCTATACCTTAGAATTAACCATTAAAAAAAAATAACTGATGCCTGGAACCTGTCCCCAGAGATTGTGGTTTAATTGTTCAGGGAATGGGGTAGGGGTGAGGGGTGGGGGTGGGACATGGGTTTCTGGCTTTTGGAAGCTCCCCAGTCATTCTAGCATCCAAAATAGAAAACCACTGGCAGTAGAATTTTATATCTGTGGAGATTTCTTGTGTCCTCAGTATCTGAGGATCACTAACTAAACCTCAGTTGGTGATTGAAGAATAAATAATTAGATGGTACAGTCAGAGGGTAGGGAATGTTCATGTTCTTTCTACCTCTCTCCCTCTCTTTCCTAAGCATTCTTCCCACCCACCTCCGGATGCAGAGAAAGCATTGTAGTTATCCTTTCCATTAGCCTTGTCTTCTGAGATAATCCAGTCCAAACACTGTGTTGTGTGAAAAGAAACGGTGTGGTCTTGAGGGCTTAGGTACAGTGAGATTCCTTTCCTGTGAACTCATACCTTTGAAAACAAAAAACAAAATAAAGAAAAGAAAATGCTGTTTTAAAAGTTAGTGGCAGGTGATGCAATGGTGGCTCAGCAGGCAGAGCTCTTGCCTGCCATGCTGGAGACCCAGGTTCCATTCCTGGTTCCTGCCCATGCAAAAAAAAAAAAAAAAGTTAATGGCTCTTCCTTAGAGATAGAATATGTGGGCCAGCAATTGCTGTTGGATTGGCTCAGGGCAAGTTGGCTCTTCAAGCTTCCTGTAATGAAGATCATGCTTAACTAGGTCACCATCTCTCTGAGAATCTGGAGTTACAAGTGCTAGCTATGGTTGATTTGATTCTGTCCCATACACAGTTTCTGCCAATTTTCCCGCTGCCCAGAACGGAGACTTCAGACTGTGATTGCTAATATGCCCAGATGCAAAAATCCATCAGATTTGTGAAAAGCTAAAGCAATTATCTAGGTGAATAAGGAAAGGCTCCCAAATGACTTGATTCGTTGGAACTTTGAAGGAATCTGACCCATAATACTAAACGTAAATCTTAGGTCTTAATAACTAATAAAACCCTCAACTAGACAATTCAAGAATTGTCTTTATAATAGTTCAAGAAGAATCCTGTTCTCTTGGTGAGACTTGGTTAAGTTATTTGCTCCATAAAAAGTTCTTGGAAAAATATCACTACTTCTGGTGCTCCTTACCATCCAGGTGTCAAAGAGATTTATAAATTTTGGGTTTTATTAAAAATTATTGTGCTTTCCTGTGCAATAGAATGCATAGTTGATCCTGGACTGGAAGTTATAAGAAAAAAGGAAATAAGATATTTGCTCATGTAAATTAGTCACTCAAAGGATAATGGGCAATTTTTTTTTTTTTTAGCTGCAGTGATTGCTGATTGTAGGGGATGCTTTCTCAGGTGTGAGTTCTCTTGAGAATCTCCCTCAAGAACATGGCCTCTTAGACTTCCCTAAAGAGGTGAATGACTCATTGCAGAAAATTTCAAGGCCAAATTCAACTTGGTAACGGAGCAATAGGGGTTTCAGCTGGGCCCTGCCTTAAATGAGGTCGCTTGAGCTATGCTCATTGTGGGTAGCAGCTTTCAGGGTTTGCTAATGAATGGCCATGTCTTGGCCCTATCTTCTCCATTCCCATTGCCCACTGAAAAGAACTCATCTTCAAAAACATTTCTCTTGTATTCTCACCTTTCTTACCTTGCCAATTACTTACTCTTTATTTTCTTACTCTCCCATAAATAAGTACATCCACTTCAGAGACTATCCCTGTCTTAAAGGACTTTTTGTTTGAGGTAAGGGGTAGCAACCCCACATTGGGATTTTCTGCAAATCAGATCTCTACTGACTTTAGCCAGCTGTTGCACAGGGGGGAAAAGCAGGGGGATAAGATCTCTGAGAGGACACAAAGTCTAAGATAAAGCTCAGATACAAAAATCTGTGCACGTTGCTTTATAGATCAGTGCTGTCCAATAGAAATATAGTGTGAGCCACCTGTGTAATTTTAAATGTTCAGATAGCCATATGAAGAAAAGCAAAATAAAACAGGTGAAATTGATTTGAATGTCTTTTGTTAACCCCATGGCTCCAAAATATTATTGTTTCAACATGTAATCAGTATAAAAATCATTAACGAAATATTTTACTCTTTTTTTTGTTGTTGCCCTCGTCTTTTAGATCTGGTGTGTATTTTACATTTATAATTCATTTCCATTCAGACCATCCACATCCTAGGTGCTTGATAGGCACACGTGACTAGTGTTATCACATTGGGCAGTGTCCATAGAAGAAAGAACCTCTCGGGCCTTTACTCAGAATGAATCAGCCTGTATTACTGATCAGCTATTGCAGATTTGAAACAATAAGTACCTGGCAAGAGTGATGGACTTGTAAAAGATAGCAGAGATAGGGCAGAAGAAATAGAACTGGCCAGGGTTTTTGGAATGCACGCACACTAGCCCTCCATACCTTTCACCCTCTGCAAGCACTGTTGGGTTGACTGGCAGAATAATTGATTTCTTTCTCAGCTTGTCCTGTACTTCATAGCCCGAGTCATCACAGTAAGCCTTCTCTAAGAGAAACATGAAGAGTATGTGGAAAAAGTTAAGGAAGATTTCCACCAAGTGTTGCTAAAATAATAACAATGTTCCAATCCATGAAACCTGGAAAATACATGTATGTGAGAAATCCCAGACTACATGATGAGACCCTTTAAATGTGGCTCCCTGCTGGGCGCATCCCACCTCATGTACTAAGTTTACTGACTCCTTCAATTCAGAGGGGTTCCCTTCTTGGGCATGGAGCAGGGTTGCAATTGAAAACTGCAAGGCTCACCCTTGGTCCTAACCCCAGCTATGTTTGGGGGTCCTCAGGAATCCGGTTTTTGTTTTGGGAACCTTTTTGGATGGTTTCTCTTGGATCTGAGCAGTGCATGGACACCATCATGGGACAATGGTAGCAAAGGAAGTGGGTGAATTTTCTGAGCTGGAGCGTGCAGATTCAAGCCAGGGAAAAGAAATACGTCGAAATGAAACACCCTCCTTGCCTTTTCTCTGTTCTTGTTTCTTGTGCATTTATAGAAAATGGCAAAGTCAGCTGGGGAGTTAGCTATCACATAACTCGTGTGTATTGTTCTCATGACAAAACCAGCCCATGACTGCCTTACATAATTTTGTCTGTCTTTATTCTTTTTCAGGCCGAGGAGTCTTGTAAATGTAATGGCTGGAAAAACCCCAATCCCTCTCCCACTCCCCCCAGGGCTGACCTGCAGCAAATAATTGTCAGTCTAACGGAATCATGTCGGAGCTGTAGCCATGCCCTAGGTGAGTTTCTAAACCTTCCAGAAAATTCTAATTGAATTTTCATTAAGCCCTAGCTTAATGTATTCCGTGGGTTAACCAAACTTGAATGCTATTTACGTCTGCATGAGGGAAAAACAAAAGTCTCTCTAATCTCTTGAGTTTGTTGTAGAGGGCTTCATGTGAGATACAAGCCCTATGCTGTTTGCATTGATTCTTTATTCATCTCTTCCCCCTTTCCCCAAGAGCTGGGATGGATGCAGGGATTGCCAAATAAACTTGAGAATTGCCAAACAAGATGAAACGTGGCAGTGGAGCTAGTTAGTTTATAAACATGCCTGGATTCATTCTGGTGAAGAGCCTGAGGGTATTTGACCTCAGGGTTGAAACCTCAAGCAACTAGTTCTTTGTTTGATTATTATTATACCATTTCCTGAACTTTCTGGGGGTGCTTCATTTTATCTTCAGATTCCTTAGTTTCCTGTATATAGTAGCTCTGTCTTCATTAGGGTTGGTGAATGTTTACTTTTGTTTTCCCTTTCAACTTTATCTGTCCCTGCAAAATAAACATTGTCAGTATAGCCAGATTGGGTTCTGTGCTAATATGTTGTTCACTGTGCTAATAATAGTTTTAGGATAAAATACATATTTTTGAAATCATGAGTAAATAAAAGTTAATGGGGAAATAGTGTTCACAGATACTAAATTTCCAGTTCACTGAGAGTTTTGGAATTTTATTCTTTTCTGCTTTCTATTATCTACCCTCTCAATGAGTGTCTCTAAATTCAGTTTACTATCCAGGATTGCAAGGATGTAGCACTGGACGTTACAGAATCACTAAGGTACTCTGCTATTTGCACCTGAGCATTTGTATGACTTCTTTTGCCATCATCTTTCTCTTGAGTTTCCTTCTGACATCAAATGGTGCTGGGTCAGCCTCCAAATTTAGCATGGTGATAGGTGAAGTCTCAAGTTTTATTCTTACTCAGCTGGAGAGTGTTGCAAAAAAATGTAGATAGTGTAATCTTCTCAGGAAGTTACTGCACTGAAATAACCTTTGAAAAAAAGAAATAGAAAACATTTCAGGAGTGATCTCCTGAAAAAGGAATAAATCCACTAACTGCATCGTGTTGACTTAACTCATGACTGAAATAATGTAAGTTCTTCTTTTTGAAGTAACCAGTGTTACAGGAGAGATTCCAAAAGTTACAGGATGATCTTTGCTTATTACTTACCTTTTTCACAACTGATCTTGAGTGAATGCCCTGTGGAATTGCCCTAGGAAATATGATGCAATAAAAGCTGGGCTCAAGAACTCCTTTAAACACTGAGTTTGGAACTATATTTAGTATTGATTGGGAAATCCTATTATCTTCCATCAATTAACATTTAAACACAGGATCTTCTTTCTTAGCTGAGCAGATTTTCTTCTTTCTGAGCATGTAAACACATCAAATGCCTGGAGGCAGAAATAGTATTGCACAAAGAACAGCCAGCTTTGTTCCCTTTTATATTTCTTAACAAGCTTTGAAAATTTGCCCTAACTTGGCATTACATAATCCAAAATGAAAAAATATTTATGTCTTTGACCTGGCAAATCCATGCCAGAAATTTACTCAACACATAGATTAAGATGTGTTCTCAAATTAAATTAAAAGGTTAGTTATTATACCCTTTTTAAATCATGCTAATCACCTGGAAGCAACCTAAACATCCCAAAGTAGGAGATAATTTGTTGAATTATGATTCATACAAAATTCAATATGGCCATTAAAAAGGAGATATATTTTTGAACATGGAAAGATGATCTTAGCATATTATTAATGAAGAAAAGCGGTTTACAGAGCATTTTGATTAGCGGCTTTGTAATTTCGGGCTCTGATTAAAGACTCAGGGATCCCCAAGCCTGAATACAAATCCTGGCTCTCTGATTTGGGGCACATAACTTCATCTGTTTGAACCTCAGTTTTGTCAGCTTTGAAATGGGGCGATAATTATTATCTACACCAGAAGATTGTTGTGAGGACTAAGTGAGCTAATGCATGTAAAAATCTTAAGATAGTACCTGGCACATAAATCCTCAGTATATAATTAGTTGTTGATAGTAATAGGTTTACAAAATCAGTGTTCTTTGTGTTGAAACAACAGATATGAATTCTATGTAGTTTAAGAAAATGATGTTTATAAAAAGGGAACTGGAGCTCCCAGGAGCTGTAAACAAAAGGAAAACCAGGTTTCAACCAGGTCTGGGGCTACAGGAATTTATGGACTTTCTGTCCAGGATGTTGTCCCTGGACAACTCAGCTCCAGATGCCTCTGTCCCTGTGAGTATTGGTTCAGAATTTAAACTCCCAGAGGAATCTATTGGCTTAGTGCCTATCATGTGCCCAATCCTGAATTTTGCCTTTGGTAAACTATGGGGACGTCATTCCCCACATGCTGGGGTGTAGATTCCATGGGAACCACTTGGATCCATCCTGAGTAACATTTTGTTAGTTTGGGTAATATGACATGTATATTAATATACGGGAATGGAAAAAATCCTGGAAAAATGTGTATTAAGTTGTTGACAGTGGTTTTCTCAGGGTATTGGGGTTATAGGTGTTTCAAAATATTTTTTCTCCTCTTCCTTCCTTTTTTGCTCTTTTTCCTCTATTCCTCTCCACTCTGCTTTCTGAAAATTGAGATTTCCAACTGTTCTTGGAATTATTGGCGGTATGCCATACTTTTATTATTGGTTTTAGTGTTAATAATAGTATATTAGTGGTATAGTGTTTAGTTGTATAAAATCTTTTCTTGCATGTTATTCTTCCTCTACTCTTGCTTATTTAAAACAAAAACAAAACAAAAAACTTTTTATTATAGACAATTTCAAACATATGTAAAGGTGAAAAGAATAGTTAAATAAACCAGTTTTATGCATCGCCCAGCTTTAACAGTTAACATTTGTCAATTTTGCTGTATCTATCCTTCCTTTTTTTTTTTTTGCCAGAGTATTTTGAGCAAATTCCAGGTATCTTTTCATGCACATTACTTTCTAATTATTATCAACAAAGTAGAGGTTGGGGTCTAGGGAATTCTAGTCAAGAATCATACTAACCTGAATTCTCGAATATATTTCAATTTGTGCACTATTGTTCTGTTTTCACAGAGTGGCTCTTTAGGTAGTCACCAGTAATCGCTCATGTGTCAGTACGTAAGGTTCCTGGACTTGTCAAAACAGAACGTTCCCCAAGGCTCGTAGGTTGAGACGGGATCTGCTCCATGGATTAGCTGTTGGATCTCTTCGGCTCCTGCTATCCCTGTTTGACAGTGAGCTCTGGTTTCATGTAGTCACCGGACAGTTATGGTCAGTCCAGGCATCCTTGGCCTTGGTTTGACACTCTTTATCTTGTGAGCATAAAACACAACAATGAGTCTGTCTGATCAAATTAAAAAAAAAACATTCAAATGACAATTAGGAAATAAGAATCCTAGGCCCAACTCAGCAGTTTACCAAGTTTCTTAACCTCTTTTCAATTCAGTGTCTTCATCTACTGAATGAAATGGCTGGCTTAGTCCTGCCATTGCCCAGTACTATGGCCGCTAGCCCCATGTGACTGACGAGCACTTAAAATGCAGCTAATCCGGGCGGCTGCCGTGGCTCAGCAGGCAGAGCTCTGACTTGCCGTGCTGGAGGTCTGGAGTTCGATCCCTGGTGCCTCCTGCCCATATGCAAATAAAAAAAAAAAAAATGCAGCTAATCCGATTTGCGTTGCGCTGTAAGTGGAAAATACGTGCAAGATCTTGAAGATTTGGTATGGGTAAAAGGAATGTGTACTTTCTCAATACTTTTTCTATTGATTGCATGTTAAGTGATACTATTTTGGATATATTGGGTTAAATAAAATTATAAAAATTTTACCTGTTTCGTTTGCCCTTTTTTAACTAGAAATTTTAAAATGACATGTTTGGCTTGCATTGTATTTCTTGTAGGCAGTGCTTGCCTAGAACATTTTAGTCCATTCTCTGAGAGTATTTGATTTATAATATTTGGGACTGGAATAATAAAATTCCACTTATAAAAAATTTGACGAAGGCTTCTTGCATAAGCATTTTAATTGGCCCAAACATTTCTCCTTATTTTAGTATTAATAAAAATTCCTTATTTGGGACTGCTTGTTTAAGTAGCATCCTGCTTCTGTGACCAGGAAAGGACCAATGTGATCAAAACACAGCTGGAATTGTTGTGGCTATATTGGACTCCATTGTTCTGAAATGTGCCAGAACACACTACTGTTTATTAAATGTGGTTATAGATAATTTTTTGCAGTTTTATGAAGAAGGTTTTTTATTGTTCTTCAATATCGTTGTTTTTCAGTGTGTCATCAGCTTTTTCTGATAGATGAATAGATATAGATCTTAGAATCTTTCTCTCCATTACAACAGTGGACATTGGCAATTCTTTGTTTCTGTGGTTACCTCTGCTTGCCTTTTTGTTTACCGTAGAAACTTTCCAAGAACAGTGAAGAGCTAGTATTAACAGTTTCACTAGAGCTTATTTCTCGAGTGGTCTAAAGACACCAGTGTTTTTCTCATGGACTATTTCAAACCTCTAAGTAATTTAGGCAAATCCTTCAAACCAGTGTCTTTTCTTGGGGTGACCACATTTGCGTAAACCTCTACCACTGACCCTTCCCCTCAGTTCCCATTTACTTATGTACTTTGCAGATGCAAAGTGACATAAATATGGGGGTCCACCCACACAGCCACCTCCATCAAGTCAGCATATTCCTCTTAGCCCAGTGCCCATTCTTGGCTAAAGCAAACTTTTAGACACAGGTTTCAGAATCTACAGGAACTGTGAGTCTGGTACAGTAGCAATCAAGGAGATAAAACTGGTAAATTCTTTCCTGCTCACCAACATAAGTTACTTCTCCTTACCGTTCTCTAGTCATGAAGTCCTGTTGATTCTCCCCCCATGTATCTCCCCATAGAAGTGTTGGAATTCAGGCTTTTTCTCTCTTTCCTTGGTCTGCAGCAGTATCTGGAGTCCCTGTCTCTATTCAGGCACACCGTCTTCCCAAGAAAGTAGTGATGGTACAGGATCACGTTTGCCTGCGTGACCTTTGAGTTTCCTGTTATCCTCAGAATGGAGTTTGATCTTTAACGAAGCATGTAGAATCTTTCAGTCCTCTACCTTCTAGTCCTTTTCCCAACCACCTGCATTGCATTTTGGCTACCAAGCTGCTCCATGTTCTCTGTAAATTCTTTAAACTTTCTCTTACCTCTGTCTTAAATCTGGAGGCTCACATCATTTACAATACATTTCCTTCATTTTCTTCCAGGGGAAAGCTACCTATTGTCTACAGCTCTAGAACTTTGCCTAGGAATAAAAGCCTTCTTGGAGAGCTCTATTTGTGATATTCCTTCTTCTTCTCCTTTTTTTTTGTTTTTAGGACTAAAAATCTTTGATTTGTCCCAAAACCAAAGTAGTACACCAAATAAAGTCAGCGTATTCCTCTTGGAAGACTACTGCCCATTTATGATGATAAAAATTGAAATAAAATCTCTAAACCCATTTTGTAAAAATTCTATCACAGCATTCCTAGATCTAGTTCGTGTTGTTCTGCTGAGTGAAACAAGACTTAAGGTCAAGGTGAGGGGGGGAGACACAAAATTCAACAGGAAATTTTATTTTTTGCAGGAGATGACAATTTCATTGAAAGAAGATAAATGACTAGCCCCTTAGCAGCTGTGTACTTTATTGACTTCAATGGAAAGTCCAAATATCTTAATTTGTAACTTCTGGAATATTATCCAGATACTTAAAATGTACTTAATGATATTTAAGTTTTATCTAAAAGGAAATCATACTCTGAAAACAGGTCTGCTTTAAATATAGTTTGATAATCGTGGGGGTACTTATTGAATGAAGATTTCTTTAGCAAATACTGGTTTCTTAAATTAAAGAAACCAGAAAGACAACATTTTAAAAATCTTAGTTTACAATACATTGTAAACTGCAGACAACTGATGCATGTATCACAGACCAGCACAGATTAAAAAGTTTTCCAGATGTGATATTCCTTCTTGTGTAGCTATAATTATGTGTATTCTTGTTGGTTTTCTGTATTGGACTGGGAATAAGAACTACCTTTTTTCCCAGTTACTAATATGTTTAGTTCCTTTGGCACTACTGGATTTCTGGATTGATAAATATTTATTGAATTCAGGAATGCTAAAAAAAATAAAACGACTGATGGCATTTATTTTCAGAGAAGCTTATATCGTTTATAATCTGTGTCTGCGCTCTACTTATGGTTAGTAAAGAATAACTGATTGCATTTATTTTCAGAGGATTTTATATAGTTCATAATCTATTTCTGCACTCTCTGCTTATGGCTAATGAGCACTTGAAATGTGGCTAGTCTGAGTTGAAATATGCTATAAGATAAAATGCTCACCAGTTTTGAAGACATAGTGGGAAAAAAAAGAACGTAAAATAATAATTTTATATTGGTTATATGTTGAAATGATAATACTTTGGTATATTAGGTTAAATAAAATATACTATTAAAAATAATTTCACCCATTCCTTTTTACTTTTTAAAATGTGGCTACTAGAATATTTAAATTTATCTGTTTGGCTTGCATTGAATTTCTTTTGGATTGCCCTCGTCGAAAGAACTCTTATTCTTTAAGTTCTCTTTTTCCCTCATTCCAAATCTGAGATTATAGAAGATGAAACCACTTTAAAGTTCTAAGCCTTTTGCACACTAGTCAATTCAACAGGTTTCACTGAGGTTATTCGTTTGACCTCTTCATATTCCCATGAACAAAGTCTTATTTCAGCAGCTTAAAAATCCTACGGGCCCCTTGCCCGTTGTTTTCCAGTCCAGCGAAGCAAAGACACGTTGTTAGTCGCCTGGCCCTGCCGCCTGCTCTTGGTCGCAGGGTGTGTGAGAACTAGCAGGCGGGGGGGGCGGGGGGGGGCCTGCAGAGAAGCGGGGGTCAGGGATATGTGCAGCCAGAGCTCAACAAGGTCTGCAGCGTGCAAGCATCCGGGTGCTTCCCATTCCCCAGGAAGGCAACAGCTGCACTGTGATTCTTGGCAGCGGGTGTTTGGCGGGTGGCTCTGTGGCACCCTGGGTATTTGAAGTCTGACACAGTGCTGAGAGGTGCCATGGGACACCTTCCTGGAGAAATGGAAAGAAAGCAAAGCCTCTCCCATTCGCCTGACCGGCACCTTTCCTCCTTTTTGCCCCCGCCCTTCACACATGATGGAGACCCGCCAGTAAGTCCTGGGTTAATGTCAGCGCTTTGTAGCAGGAAGACTATTCAGAATATGAGCAGGATCCTTTACATTTGATAATCAAATTCTAGATGTAGGCAGGATATATCTTTTTTAACTTTTTATTTGGAAATAATTTCAAACTTACAGAAAAGTCAAGAGTAGTAGCAAAGAGTAACCCATATATCTTTTATCTTGATTATTTACCTTTACGCAAATTTACTTGTTGGTAATATTTTGGCCCATTTGCTTTGAAATTTGCACTCATATACATATAAACACCGACAGACTCATATATATATGAATATATATATTCACACTTATTTTTCCTCTCAGGAGAGTAAATTAAATATACATTATGGCCTTTTACCCCTAAGTATATAACTGAATATTTCCTAAAAATAACAATAGTCTCTTACATAACTTCAGTGAATTTAACATTAGCCTAATACCTAATTTACCATTTGTATTCAAATTTTATCAATGAACTCAAGCATGCTTTTTATAGCATAGTTTCCTTTCCATTAAGCATCCAGCCTAGAATAACATATGTATTTAGTTGTCATGTTTCTTTAGCTTCCTTTAATACATAACAGTTTCTCAGCCTTTTTTTTTTTTTTTTTTGTCTTTTATATCACTGACAGCTTTGTGGAGGAATATTTTAACTTTTGAAAACAGATCCATTAAAGTGCTATGAGAAATTACATTTTTGCCACCTTTTGGTTGTAGGAAAGACCTTTGCAAGTCTGGCCTTCAAGAAAAGCCAAGCATAAATTCAACTTTATAAAAAAACTTAAAATTTCTATACAGCAAAATGAAACTAAGCCAAACGAAATCCATGAGCATTTGCAATGACAACGACAGAGTAAAGTTTGGTACATAAAGCTCTGTGAAGACAGTAAGAAAAAGACTAACATCCTAAAAACCCAGGCAAAGGACCTGAATGGCCCTAACACAAAAGAACAAATACAAATGGCCAGTAACATGAAACACAAACAGCTTCAAGGATAGGCCAGCGAATGCAAATCAAAACAGTGGGGGGCCTCGTTAATTTTTCAAAGATTAATTAAATTACCAAGAATGAGCCTACATTCACCGCAGGCTAGAGTGTGGGGAAAGAGGTATTCTCTCACATTGCTGGTATAGCATATATTAAAATGAATTTTTTGAATGTCTTAATTTCTCCATCATTTTTGACAGACAAGTTTTGCCAGGCAAAGAATTCCTAGTTGACAGTTTTTGCTTTCAGTACTTTAAATATGGCTCCCACAGCCTTCTTGCAGCCAGGGTTTCCAAGGAGAAATTGGCACTTAATCTTATTGAGCTCCCTTGTATCTGACATGTTTCCTCTTTCTTGTGGATTTCAGAATCCTCTACCTTTGCCGCAGTTTGATTATATTATGGTGCAGCTTGGGTCTTTTTGAATTTATCATGTTTGGAGTTTGTTGAGCTACTTGCATATATGTTTTCATGTCTTTGGCTATATTTGGAGGTTTTCAGCGATTGTTTCTTTGAGTCATCTCTCTGTCCCTTTCTCTCTTCTCTTCTGGTTCTTCCACTATGTATATATGCGTATATTTGATGGTATCCCACAGTTCCTCAGGCTTTGTTCACTTTTCTTACTTTTTTCCCCTCCTTCTCCTCAGTATGCTTGATTTCAGTTATCTTATCTTTAAGGTCACAGATTCTTAAATACTGCTTTTATTATTAGCTCTGGCCCACGTTTAGTGTTCGTTGGTAAGTCTAAGGCTTAATATGTGGAGGTCTCTTAATTATAAGTAGATTTTGTGAGATTTACAGGGGTCTAGAAATTTCCTCTGATTTGTCATGTATCGTAGTGGATTGATGGGAAGATTGTATTTAAAAATAGAGAATGTTTGTGATCAAGTAGCTCCTTATATATATTCCTTTGATCTTTGTTTTTAGCTGCTCATGTTTCCCACCTGGAGAATGTGTCAGAAGAAGAAATGAACAGGCTCCTGGGAATAGTGTTGGATGTGGAATATCTCTTTACCTGTGTCCACAAAGAAGAAGATGCAGATACCAAACAAGTTTATTTCTACCTATTCAAGGTAAGATTTTAACATTTTATTAGACTTTATTCTTTCTCTCAGCGTTCAAATGTGTTCAGTCTTCACTTTGTCAAGTGCCCAGCTCATGATTCCTCTTGCTGTAGGGATTTGCTAATGCATACAAAGAATTTTCTAAAACAACCCACCTTTCTTTGAACATATCACTTCCCTTGAGAGCCTTCATCTGTTTTTTTTTACATGGGCAGGCACCGGGAAGTGAACCCGGGTCCTCCGGCATGGCAGGCAAGTGTTCTTGCCGCTGAGCCTCCGTGGCCTGCCCGAGAGCCTTCATCTTGAATGCAAAGTTGAATGCCTTCACTTGGGTGTGCTGCCGACTTCTTTCTGTCCACTCAGCCATTCTTCTATCCAGCAAATATTTATGCACACCTGCTCCATGCCTGGTACTGATGGCATTGTGGATTGATCAGTGGACCAAACAAAGTCCTTGCCCTCCTGGGGTTACAATTTCAGTAGGAACAGTGGACAATCAAGTAAATAATACATATTTGCAGGTAGTGAAAAGTGCTGTGAAGGGAAACGAAGGAGGGTGAATGGAATCATGGTGGCAGGAATGTTGGTAGGTCAGAGGACATGCTAACAAGGAAGAACAGCCCTCTAGGAAGAAACCTGACTTGGTTATTGTTCTAGTTTGCTAGCTGCTGGAATGCAATACACCAGAAACGGAATGGCTTTTAAAAGGGAGAATTTAATGAGTTGCAAGTTTACAGTTCTAAGACCGAGAAAATGTCCCAATTAAAACAAGTCTATAGAAATGTCCAATCAGAGGCATCCAGAGAAAGATACCTTGATTCAAGGAGGCCGATGAAGTTCAGGGTTTCTCTCTCAAGTGAGAAGGCACATGGCGAACACAGTCAGGGCTTCTCTCTTGGCTGGAAGGGCACATGGCGAACACGGTGTCATCTGCTAGCTTTGTCTCCTGGCTTCCTGTTTCATGAAGCTCCCTGGGAGGCATTTTCCTTCTTCATCTCCAAAGGTCGCTGGCTGGTGGACTCTGCTTCGTGGTGCTGCTCTCTCTGAATCTCTCATTCTCCAAAATATTTCCTCTTTTATAGGACTCCAATAAACCAATCAAGACCCACCCAAATGGGTGGAGACATGTCGTCCCCTAATCCAGTTTAACAACCATTCTTGACTAAATCCCATCATCCAGGGATATGATCTGATTACAGTTTCAAGCATACAGTATTGAATAGAGATTATTCTACCTTTATGAAACGATATTTTGATTAAAACATGGCTTTTCTAGGGGACATACTTCCTTTCAACCAGCACAGTTATAGGAGCCATTTTTGAAAAGGGCTGTGGAAAGAACCTCCCAGGCAGAGAGAACAGCAAGTATTTAGGCTGTGCACCGAGTGAGCTTGATATGATGTTGGAACAGCAAAGAGGCCAGGGTGAGGCGGAGCCCAGTGAGCAAAGGGGAGAGTGGGAGAAAATGTGGTAGAGGGATGATGCCAAAGGCCTTGTCTCTTGGGCTTTCAGGGGAAAAATCAAGACTTTCCAAATTTGTTTTAGCATCTTACCCACGATCCTCTGTGTCGTGTTGACACCAGTCTCTGATTATTGCTTTCCAATTCCCATATCTGGCTCTTCATGGTTCAGCTTCATGTATGTCCACATCCATTCCCTTCCCACAAGTGTACATTTCCCTCAGCTCCCAGTTACAGTCAGGGCTCACACCTGTGGGAGGAGAATTGGTGGTCTACAGCTAATAAAGACTTAAGATGCCAAAAACAGATTCATAAAAGGGCCTGCCAGAAGTGATAGTCACATGGAGAACTTTAAAAATTTAATATAAGCCTGCAATTGAGAGCATTTTTTTAATGTCATATAGTGTAACCCTTGTAAAGATCTTAAAAACAGCAACAACAAAACCTCCACTGATAACTTAGAGCCAGGAAGAACTTGCCTCCCCTCATGGTTATATGATAGGGGCAGTTAAATTTTTCATTAAATTCCTCCCCTCTTTTGTCTTGGCTACTAGTAATCTCACTGCAAAGTTTTGTGCCCAATTCCTATAGGTTTTCTTTGATACATAACTTTCACTTTCCTCCTTGCTAACTTTTGTCTTTTATTGTACAGATAGGGTTTGGGGATAGATGGAGGACAGAAGTGGGAGGGAGAGTTATGTCTTTAAATTTTGGGTCATGTAGGGATATTAACTCAAACAAAGGGTAATGAAAGAGAGACAGACAGACAGTGAGATAGAGAGAATATGAGAAAATGAACAGCAAACTACCCGCAGTCATGTACAGGTTCTAAACTACTCCAGGTGGCATCCTGAGGACAGAACCTTGAGGCCCGGGTCCCCCAGAGTGAACTCAGGCAGGTTCCTACTGTTTAGAGGCTCTTTGGGAAAATATCTTGGTAGAAGAAAAACAACATCTGCATGACTGCAGCTATTGTTTATCTTGGAACCAAGCTCCCTGGCAGTCCCCACTGCTCTGTTGGAAGTGAAGGTGGTGTCAGGGTTTCCATCCTGTGAGACTCCTCTTGATTCTGTTTATAACCAACCAAAAAGGCAGAAAGCGCCACTCTGCTTTGAGTTACAGTTTCTCTCTCCCCTTCTTCCCTCCCTCATCTTTAAATAGCAGCACAAATATATTTGCTTATGGCAACGACTCCAAAAAGTTCAGCCTTCTCCCCTTGCCCCACAAAATAACTCTGTGGGACAATGAGTCACAAATCATCTTTTCTATAACTTTGTAGAGGCAGCTCCTGTGTGGCATATGTCTCAGTAATTAAATGAAAATTTGTTATAAATTTTGGTATTAAAAAAAACACTTTAGTCTAGTGTATTGGAATTCATTGTCAAGCTGCTTTTTAATGCTTAGGTAGATCCCATTGCCTAGGAATTTGGCTTTGGAGTCCAACTATCTGGGTTTAAAATTTGACTCCATCATTTACTAAACGGGACCTCAGGCAAGTAATTCTGCCTCATTTTCCTTACCTGTATATTTCAGACATTATAGCACCTACCTCAAAAGGTCATTATGAGTCTTACATGAGCAAATACATAAAAATTACAACAAAGACTGTCTGGCAACTGTAAGGATGTAAATTAAACATATTTGCTGCTGCTCTTATTAAATATATTTTATATGGCACTTATCATTTACATGATTTTTGTAAATGAAGAAAACCAAATTCAATATCTCCTCTATCCCATCAGTTTACCTCCAAATTGAAACCCTTAATAAGCCAAGTTCCCTAATGGCCTTATTTTAGCTGGGAAACAAGTTAGATAACCAGAATTATTTGTATTTAAATTTTATGACCAGTCTTTGAATATCCTTATATACACATGCAATCTTTCTTTTAATAAAAATGAGCATAAAACAAGGAAAGGATGAACAAATGCCCTGTGCTAATTATTTATCTGTCACCCTTTTAAGGGGTTGAGGCCCTTTGTAAGATACAGCTCAGCAGTGACACATTGTCATCTGCAATCTGGAGATTTTCCATTTCAAATAATGTCTGAGAGAATGGTTGTCACTTCTTAGTTTCTATTGAAAAGGTAGCAAACGGAGAAGGGAGGGGCATATCCAACTAAAATAAATGCATGGTTGTACTATATCTGGCCCCCATATAAGGGTTACAAAAAATTCAAGCAAGATTGAAGGCAAAGAGTATCAATATCAAATTTATTTTCAATGTAGATCTTGGTAAATGATTCCGTGCTCCCCTTTCTCTGTGATAACTTTCTCGTTGAGGGCTTTAAATTCCAGTGGCAGGAATTAAGAGCTGTGTTTTTGTTTTGTGGGCATTGAGATGCCAGAACTTTGGCTTGCATTCTACAGATGGAGAGGAAATGAAAGAAGACCGCAACAGTGAAAGCTGCCAATTGAGAGCCCTGCTGAGTCCCTGCCCTAGATTATGCATGATTTATAGTTGCTGGAGATGGCCCCTCCCTGGCCTCATTTGTGCAGAATGGGCTCAGCCTTTCAGGGGTTTAAAGAAGACCCTCCAGCACTTCAGCACACTTGTGCTGGCCTAAATGGGAATGTTCAAAGTGGGCAGGGTTCTATGCCAGGTTGTATAACAGACCTCTGGTCACTGGGAAGCCAGGAACAGAGTGGGGAGGGGAGGAGAGCAAGTGGAATAGAGGTGTCCCGTGGCCACTGCTGAGTGGTCTGGGCTGCCCAGAGTCTGAGAGGGGTCCAGTTCCTTATGGCTCTCTGGTCTTGGGCAGGAAGGCAAACTTGAGTTACCTGACAGTTACCTATTTTATCGATTTAAGGATTCACTTATATATATTTTAAGATAAATGTAATAAAGTGACTTCCCCTCAAAGGCACCATGTGCATTGTCTGTGCATGCGTGCAAGCATGTAAGTAACATAGAATGACAGACATTGATTTTGGGTTTTTTTTTTGTGTGTGTATGTTTTTTAATAAAATGATTCCTTTGTAGCTCTTGAGAAAATCTATTTTACAAAGAGGAAAACCTGTGGTTGAAGGCTCGTTGGAGAAGAAACCCCCATTTGAAAAACCTAGTATTGAACAGGTAAAAAGAAAAAAACATGCCTGTTTTTATTGCTTTAAGGCTGAACAAACCTTGTAATTTACTTTCCACATCTCACACACATCTACCTTTGAAGCACCATACTTGGTTTAGAAATATTCATCAGTCTGTAGAAATTGTCTTGGACCTTTCAGAAGTGAGTATGTAAATTACTAAATGATCTAGATTTTGTTTTTTAGGGTTACTGTATACTCAGAATTCGCTGTGTGTTTGGGGAAGAAAATAATTAAGTAGAACACGTAGTTCCTAGGAACAGGAGAAATGTGCTCTTTCCTTTTTTTTTTTTGGTGCTGATGTTTTAAAATTAAGTCTTTGTCCTTTTGTTTGGCACAGTCTGAAAAAGCCTATTGAGGTGAGAGAATTAGTAGGGATGTGAAAAACATTGTAAGTTAAGCAAAAAAAAAAGCCAAAATGAAATGAGATTTTTGTACCCAGAAGTTGACTTCCTGCTACACTACAATTCTTGGAAAGAAGTTGTTTTACTCAGGGAATCTATTTAAATGTATAGATTTTTTCTGTTAGATGCTGTTAGCATTTTTCATCAAGATGACTTTATAGACGTCTCAGTACTTGCCTAAATGACTGAATTTCTTGATAAAAAAGACTGCAGGAGATCTGATACCAGAGTCCTTACATGTGTAAATAAATGTATTTTCATTAGTCAGTTCTCAGGAAAATAAATCTTATTTTGCCTCCAAATCCTATTTCATATCTGTTGTTCTTTTATTAGAAATTAGTTGAAATGTGAGTGTTTTGAAGAAAGGTTAAATTATTCCACAGCTCTATTAAAGCATGTAATTTTAAATAAACTTGATTTACTTAGAAATCCAGAATGCACAGTTAGGTTCTAACAAAATGCTTAGAAACCAGAAGAATGAAGGGTTTAAATTAAGAGGTTGAGTTCAGTGGAAGGTATTCTAACAGCCTTTTGATTAAAATTTGGGGATGTAAAAATATAATATTTGGCCAAGAACCACATTGTATGTGAGCTGCTGTGCTGATAGTAGTACAAGAATTATTCTGCAAAATACTCATATTTTATTGTTGAAGGGGTTTTGACCTTTTCGGTCCATGGTTTTTGATTTTCTCTTTAATGCTTCAGGATTGCAACAGGCATAGAATCACAATTCACAGTCTTTCTGTCTTGTCACTTTTCATCCACTCTGATTTTAGGCAAGATTCCCTCTGGGCGTTGCTTTTTTGTTCTTTTTTTCTTTTAAAGATAAGGAAGCGCTATTTTGTGAATAGAAAAATGTCTGTTCTTTTGCTAGTAATCACCAGTGGTGCTGGCTGTGTAAGTGTTCAGAATTAGTATGATTGCATAGCTGCATAAATAAATTGCCTTCCCTCCTTTTAAGGGCGTGAATAACTTTGTACAGTACAAATTTAGCCACCTACCATCAAAAGAAAGGCAAACAATAGTTGAGTTGGCAAAAATGTTCCTAAATCGCATCAATTATTGGCATCTGGAGGCACCATCTCAACGAAGACTTCGATCTCCCAACGATGACATTTCTGGGTACAAAGAGAACTACACAAGGTAATGAGTTCTTTTTCTTTAGCTCTGCATTACACATCACAGACATACAATTGCTGTCTGCCTCCACAAGCAGAGAGAGTTGCCCAGTTATTATGGTGATTCCATCAGTTCAGAGAGGTTGTCTGTATAATTTAACTCCCAAACCCCTGCATTTTCTTAATGTAGTAGCATTTTGTAGGGGGAGGGGTCCAAAATGTCTAGCCCTGTGGTGCTAACCTCTGGACCTGTGCTAACCAGTATGATAATCATTTGCTGCATGTGGCTAATGAAAGCATGGCTAGTTTGAACTGAGATTTCTAAGACTTAGTACAAAAGAAAAAAAGGATGTAAAATATTTCATTAAGAGTTTTTTATATTGACTACAAATTGGAATCACAATATTTTGCATACATTGGATTAAGGGAAATAGATTTAAATTGATTTCACCTGTTTTACTTTTTAAAATGCGGCTATATATGCAATGTACATATGTTTTGTCAAAAATGTGGTTGTTAAATTTTGTTTTCAATTTTTTTCTTCCAAAGCATTCAAAATTATTTATTAAAATATTAATGCAGAAAAAAAACAAGCACAAAATGTTCAGAATAAAGAAATGTTAATGTATCATATGGCTTATTTTTGTACCTGAAATTAGAATAAGATATAAAATACTGTTTAGAAATATTTGTCATTTTCTTGTTGATTTTTATAATCTTATACATATTGTTTATTCCTGACAGATACAGTGATTTTTCTTGCTTGTCTCTTTTGTTGATTTACTGATTGTTTTCAATACTGGGAATCCTGAAGAACCTAGAACATTTTCAATTTTAAATTAAAAACCACAACATGCTAAATTTGTTAAAATGTTTCATGGAAACCTTGTACTAAATATAACTTTTGAAATTCAAAAAAATATATTAATGCAGAGTTGAAAATAAAATGCGGCTACTAGAAAATTTTAAATTCCTAATATAGCCTCTGTTGGACAAACTATATAGTATAGTTTTTATTGGATGGCACTGAGCCAGTTAACTATACTGTAACTCTGAATTTAATATTTAGAGACATCGCTGAAAAATATG
>PVIY010038493.1:0-23873 GCA_004026745.1 Myrmecophaga tridactyla | reverse complement strand
CTCCTTAAAAGGCTTCCCATGATTAGATTTAGCATCACTAATTGCAGAAGACACTCCCCTTTGGCTGATTACAAATGGAATCAGCTGTGGATGCAGCTGATGTGATCATGACCTAATCCTATGAAATGTCCTCATTGCAACAGACAGGCCAGCGCTTGCCCAATCAGATAAACAGGTACCACAACTTGGCCAAGTTGACGCGTGTCCCTAACCATGACACCATGGAACTGTCTTCTAAAAACTGCACGCTGATTCCCAAGTTTGATCAAATTATGATAAAATTCTTTTTTGAAGAGATTGCTTATTAACAGGGAAGAAGATTGTTAAATTGCAGTTTGTAAGACCTGCCTTAGATTGCAAGAGTTGACTTCAGTGTTTAAGATTGGGTTCTGGGGTGAGAGCACCTGAGTTTAAAATCTAGCTCCTCTGTGCCTCTGTTTTCTTATCTTAGGTCAATACTCACCGAGCAGTAGAACAGTGCCTAGGACATAAAAAGCTCTTAATAAATATTGACTACTATCTATGATCAGGCAAATATTCCCATAATTCCTTATCTATACTTTCTCATTCCTAAAACAGTGTATTTATTTTTTCTTATTTTTTAATGTAAAGATTTGTAGAAAACATGTATATTTTATTGTCTTTAAAGAATAAACGCTAGCTTTTATTTGAAAAAAAAAAAAACTAGCTTTATATGTTTAGGAATTCTTTTTTTAATCTGGAAGATTCAGCCATCATGGGATATTTCAGAATCCTGAAACATCAGAATGAAGTATCTATTATCAGATTCTTTTTACAAAACGTCTTCGAAGTTTTTGCCTTAACAGCTACAAAAGGATTCATTTTCTCATTTCAAACTGATTAAATATTCTGGGTGAATCAAGTTACTCAATTGCCTATGATTTTTTAGAAAGCTTACCATGTGGCAAAATACTATACCTATGCTCGATCTAAATTTGCATTAACTATGTTTTAGTGTATTTATAAATGGTGAAGTCTGTTTCTGAAATTAAACTTTTTATTTGCAAAAAAAAAAGTTAGGTGTTTATTATTACCATATGAGATAATTATATGGCTTTCTTTAATCTGGAAATCTTTAAAGTGGAAATACCTGGAGGCTAAGAAACTAGTCAGAGGGCTATTTTAATCATCTGCAAAATTGAGGAAAGGCATTGGGACTGGAGGGGAGAATTTAAAAGGCATTTGAGAAGTTGAATCAAGAGACTTGGGAACTGATACAATATGGGCAATGAAGAGAAAAGAAAAAGCAGGCAGATGCGACCTAGAGGTTACTAGCTTGGATGATCAAAGTGTATTAACCAAGATTGGCAGATAAGAGGAGGTTCAAGTTAATGTTGAAAAATTACTTATCGAGGGCCTATTATGAGCCAGGCAATATTCTAAGTGTTTTGCATGTATTAACTCATTTAATTCTCAACCCTATGAGATACATGTTATCTCTTTTTACAGATAATAAAATGGAGCCACAGAAAGGTTATATGATTCGACCAAAGCTACGGAGCTACTAAGTGGCCCACCTGGGATTTTAATTCAGGCAGCTCCAGAGTCCACAACCTTAACCACTCTTCATATAATATTGCCAAAAGATAATGTGATTCAGTTGAGTTTGAGGGCATCTAAGAGGATATGTTTATTAGTCAATTGAATATAAGTTGAAAACTCAGAAGAGAGGGGAAGATAGCAATGATGCTAAAGACACAGAACTGGACAGATGAGGACAGACCATGCAGGATGGGAAGAGACGAAGACTTGGGAGAAAATGCTGAGAAAGTGGGTGTCACCAACTTGCATGCAAGCATTTAAGTGATGGTTGCCTTTCACTGTAAAAGGGAGCACAAACAATAACTTCCTGAACCCCCATATTTGGGAAATCCACCATTGTCTTGGTGGGGCTTATGCCTTCCACCACAATAGTCAAGAAGCCAGGTATTTGCAGTCCCTGATCCTTGGGGGGTGACCCAGGCCTGAGCAAACTGTGCCTGTCCAGTCAGGTACTCACACTTGAGACACACCAACTTTGTACAAGTGCAGCAACCAAAGGGCCCAATGAGGATATATTCCTCCAATGGCGATGACACAGTGTTCAGTGAGGTCTGGGGGTATGAAGGGCAGTTGCGGTCTCCATGGCTGGGTTCTGACTCTCCACCTTCCCCTGCTACTTCCTGTTTTCTTTGCCTTTATCTCTATACCTTCTGTTGAGGAACATCCCAGTAGATTCCAAAAATAATCTCCTAGAGTCAGCTTCTCTTATTCTAACTTGGCTTTCTGGTTGGTTTAATGCCAACCATCCATTCCTTAGGTAATTCTATTTTCCTTGAACTCCATTCTAAACTTGACTGCTAGATTAGAGAAGCAGTTGCATATTTTCACCTATGGGCATCCCCAAGAAACGACATCTCTGAGATTTTATTGTAGGGCAAAATACAACCATAAAGAATTTAAAGAATGATCATCCTTTATCATAATGGTTAGCCAAGTGTACACATGTGACAGGTATGAATTCTTCTACCGTACCTAAAGTCATAAACATATCTTAATCGTATCTTTTAATAAAATTAAATCCTAATTCCAGCTCCCCATTTGCCAAGGCTGGTTAGAATGGCCAAAATCAGACATTATTGAGAATCTACCACCCTGTGGTATGTAGGAATCCCAGGACTTATTTGTTTCGGAAAAATGGTCAAAGAGCCTTTTCTTTAGTCTTAAATGGTCATTTGTTTCTTCCTTTGCCACCTAAGAGTTGGCTCCCCTTCAGCCATGCCTGGCTACTCTGGGAAGGCTGCAAAGATGTCCTGCCAGGGTCCTTTCTAAGGACTACAGGGCTGGTGTCATCTGCACCCCACGTCCTCAGAAGTGCTGGTCAAGAGATGACATTGTCCAGATGAGTAAAACGTATGGATTAAAAATAAATAAATAATAGGGGGAACAAATGTTAAATTTAGTAGATTGAAATGCTAGTGATCAATGAAAGAGAGTGGTAAGTGGTATAGAAAAAAAATAAGGGCAACAAAAGCTAAAATATATTGGGTAGATGGAAATACTAGCAGTCAATGAGAGGGAGGGGGAAGGGGTATAGTATATATGAGTTTTTTCAGGTTTTTCTTTTTATTTCTTTTTCTGAATTGATGCAAATGTTCTAAGAAATGATCATGGTGATGAATATACAACTGTGTGGTGACATTGTGAGTAATTGAATATATACCAAGAATAGAATGATCATATGGTAGGAATATTCATGTTTGTCCTCTCTATGTGGGACATGACTCCCAAGAGTATGAACCTTCCTGGCAACGTGGGACAGAAATCCTAGAATGATCTGGGACTCAGCACCAAGGGATTGAGAAAAACTTCTAGACCGAAAGGGGGAAGAGAGAAATGAGACAAAAAACAGTGTCAATGGCTGAGAGATCCAAACAGAGAGAGGTTATCCTGGATGTTATTCTTATGCATTAAATAGATATCACCTTTTTAGTTAAGGTGTAATGGAGAAGCTGGAGGGAACTGCCTGAAAATGTAGAGCTGTGTTCCAGTAGCCATGTTTCTTGAAGGTGAGTATATAAATGATTTAGCTTGCACAATGTGACTGTGTGATTGTGAAAAAAAAGAATGCTCATGTTTGCATGTTGCTATGTTTTAAAAAAAAAGAGAGAGATGGCATTGTCCAGATACCATGGATCCCCACAGTCCTCTTTTCCCAGGAATGCATCTATGGCGCTTAACCCTTGGTGGCCACACAGCCTCCTGTGTATACAACTGCACCTCATTTGGGGAATCCAGCTTCTTGTCCCTGCAGGATCTCAAGATATGGGAGGGGATTCTCTTTGGATACTAAGAGAGCAAAGAACTCAAGAACCCCACAACAGAAGGCCCCATGCTTTTCTTTTTGGAGAAAGGGAAATCACCTCTTTTGCTAGGGAAAGGACTAAACAAAGAACAGAGTAATTCTACCTGTCTAACAAATAAAAAAAAATTTTTTTTAAGAATATCTCAATTCCAGAACCAAATTCCTCAATTCTACCACCCTAAAAATGCAATTTATTTTTATTTTTATTGCAATTTTATTGAGATAAAGTCACATACCCTAGAATCATCCAAAATGTACAATCAGTGCTTCACGATATCATCAGATACTTGTGCATTTATCACGACAATCAATTTTTTAACATTTTCATTACTCTAAAACAAACCACATATAAGAATAAAAATAAAAATAAAAATGAAAAAGAACACCAAAACCATCCCATACCCTTTATCCCCACCCTGATTATTTATTTATTTTTTGTCCTTATTTTTTTTTTACTCATCTGTCAATACACTGGTTAAAGGGAGTGTCAGCCCCAAGGTTTTCACAATCACGTGGTCACATTATAAAAGCTATATAGTTATACAATCAGATTACACTTCAGCAGTTTTAAGTACTTCCCTCCAGCCACTCCAATATACCATAAACTAAAAAGGGATATCTATATAATGCATAAGAATAACCTCCAGGATAACCTCTTGACTCTGTTTGAAATCTCTCAGCCACTGACACTTAATTTTGTATCATTTCTCTTTCCCCTTTTGGTCAAGAAGGTTTTCTCAATTCCTTAATGCCAGGTCCTGGCTCATCCTGAGATCTCCATGTTGCCAGGGAGACGTACACCCCTGGGAGTCATGTCCCACATAGGGGGGAAGGCAATGAGTTCATATGATGAGTTGGCTTAGAGAGAGAGCCTACATCTGAGCAACAAAAGAGGTTTTCTGGGGTTGACTCTTAGGCATAATTATAAGGCTTGACATCTCTGCAGGAATAAGTTTCATAAAGCAAGCCCCAAGATCAGGGCTCAGCCTATTAAATTGGTAGTCTCTGATGCTTGTGAGAATATCTGGAATTCCCCAGGTGGGGGCAATTTATTTTTAGTAATAATTACTTCCAATGTGAAAGCTGTATTAGTTGAGACTCTGCATACAAGTGAAAGAAACCATCTCATCTTAAAAGCAAAATTAGGAATTTTTCATACAAAAATGGGTATCTCATCAAAGCAGAAATACAGCTGGGCCTCTAAAGTTTGCAACCAGAACTGGAAGGTTGCCCAAATCACATCTATATCTTTGTTGTGTCCCTCACCCAGGCCTTCCTCTGCATACCTGCTCTATATCTCTCTGCAGATTAGTTGAGCTGCTTCAGTTCTCAAAATGTGGTAGAATGTGTCTGTAGCTCTCCAGTGTACATGTTTCAGTTCAATTCCCACCTGGAGAAAGATTTATTCAAACTCTCTTTGTCTCTCTCCATCTCTCTTTCTCTCTGTCTCTATGTGTGTGTCTTTCTCTCTCACATTCTCCTCCACCCCCACCCTCAGTCCACCTCTGCCAATTAATAATTCCTAGAGAAGGAAACTGATTACCCATCTTAGGTCAGTTCTCTCTCCCTGGTCCAATCAACTGTGGCCAGAACAAAAAAGCATGTATTTTACAAACATGGTTATCAAGAACCCAGCCCCATAGCGTCAAAGTCTGGTGAATGGCATCTTGTTTGGGTTTCTTGAGACCAAGATGTAAGTACAACTAGGTTATTTAGGAGATGCAAGCAACACCAATTACAGAGTGGGAGAATGATGCAGAGAGATGAAGGAAGCCCAAGAGAAAACTCTAGGAAATGGTGCAAACTACACACCTCAACATCACTGTTAGAAAAGCCAGGGCCTACTGGGTGAAGTCTGCTGTAGGTGGCATTCATTCTCTGCTCCTTCCAACCTGCCTGGAGTGTGAGAGCAAAGGTGCCTCCTCCAACTCCCAAACAAGCCCTGGGGCGCACAGGTGTGGATCCTAGCAGCTGGAGGTCACCTGAGCGTAAAGAAACAGTTAAGGTCCTAAGTGGGTGGGCTGGCCCCTCACGGTTTGCTAAGGCTGTTATTGAGCTATGCAGAGACCTCAGGGTGACAAATTTCCATGACCACCATTTTGCTTTTGCCTAATGCGTTTGTGCTTATAATTCAGAACAATGACAATGAGACCCTGAGAAGTTACCAAGGCAATTTCAGGGCTACCTCGAGTGGGTACAAGAGATGTCAGCTAAAGAGGAAAGGGATTGGCAAGACCTCCAAACAGCTGCTTTTATGGAATGTAGCTCTTTTTCCTTTGTTTTAAATTGGCTCTGTATTATGCTCTAGAAGTTTCCAGATAGAGTCCCAAAACTCTGGGTCTCCAGAAAAGTATAGGCACTTTTCATTGCAATGCTTTTGTCCATTTTTCACTATTTGCACACTGTGAATTTTCATTCAAGCAGATGTTAGCGTGGGTCAGCTATAGCTAACCTTCTTAAGAGGAAAAAGGAAAAAAGGAGAAATCAAATAGTCCCGGGAAGGTTCTTACTACTTTCCTGGAATAGGCACCTCAGGACTCTAACTTTTCCTGAGTGGTGAAAAAACCAGCCACATAAGATAATAACAGCAGAAGAAATAGTTTTCATCTCTCTTTTTGTTTTTGGTTGTATGACCAATGCATCAAGCATTTGCAGTAATAGTAATGACAACTACCACTTAGGGTGTGTATTAAGAACTCTTTACACATTATCTAATTGTCTTCGTTTCCAGGCTGCTATGACAAATACCTTACAACACACTGGCTTAAACAACAAGCATCTATTGGCTCATGGTTTCAGAAGCTAAAAGTCCCAAATGAATGCATTAGTATGGCCATGCTTTCTTCCCAAAATCTGTGCATTCTGGTGCTAGCTTGCCACAATCCTTAGGGTTCCTTGGCTTGCATCTCTGCCTCCCATCAGTTGGCTGTCTCTCTCTTTTCTTGTGTCTGCTCTTCCAATTGCCACTGACTTCTGTCTCTTCCCTTTGGCCTTCTCATAGTGAGTTTGAATTCTTCTGCTGTTAAAAGACTACAGTTAGTTATACCCTAGCTAAAAATAACATCCTTAAAAGGTCCTATTTACAAATGAATTCACACCCACAGAACATGGGTTCAGTTGAAGAGCACTTCATTGGGGTACATAATTATCACACTAATATCAAACCTACTGAGCAGAGAGAGTCTAAGTAGCTTGTCCAGGGTAACACAATTAGTGTAGGATACTGGAGATGTAGTTTTGGTTTGAATATCTGCAATACTAATCCCAAAGTCTGTGCCCATATCCACTGTGCCACACTGCCTATAATGAGGTTACACTTCCTGTAGGACAACTGGAAAAGGAGGAATTAGGGAAGGGTGGGCCTATGAGACCCAGTCCATCTCTGCTCTCGGCCCATCCTTATTTTGAAAAAAGTCTCATCTTTTTCTTCTACCGCCAGGAATATGCAAGTGATTTGATCTTGTCTCATGAGATACTTAAATCTCTCTAGTTGTTCTTTAATGCCAAAGGTTAAAAGCCTTATTGCTAAGGGAATGGTGTGGAGACATCTCCTTGCATGGTTACATGGAGGTTATTTTTTCAATCCACATGAACAGATCACTGGCTGCCACTGGCACAAGCTCCATTTGGTAGCTCTGTTGGGTTTGCATACCAGTGCTACAACATTATGGTGTCCTGGCCTCCATAAACATTGTTATGCTTGAGTCTGGACATTTACCTCTTCTTTGGTGGGCATCCCCCTGTCCAACTCCACAACACCTTCAGTAATTTTGGTAAAAGACATGGATTTTTTTTTGGCGGGGGGGGGAATGCTTTGTGGTGGGGGTCACATTTCATTCTTTTTCCATGTGAGTATCCCATTATTGTTGCAATAGCTACAAATAGCTGCAATAGCACTATTTGCTGAATTTTTTTTTTTGGTGGGGGTAAGTGCATGGGCCAGGAATTGAACCCAGGTCTCCCATATGGCAGGTGAAAATTCTACCACTGAACTACCCTTGTACCCCAAGATACACGATTTAAAAATATATATTTTTATTGATAGAACTTAACAAATATTCTTAACATACAAATATTTCATACATGATATACAGTCCGTGGCTCACAATATCATCACATAGCTGTGTATTCATCACAATGATCATGTTTTTGAACATTTACATCACTCCAGAAAAAGAGATGAAAAGAAAACCTCATACATGCTATATCCCTTATCCCTCCCTTTCACTGACCACTGATATTTCCATCTATCCAATTTATTTTAACCTTTGTCCCTACTATTATTTGTTTATTTTTTACCCATATTTTTTACTCATCTGTCCATACCCCAGATAAAAGGAGCATTAGACACAAGGTTTTCACAATCACACAGTCACATTGTAAAAGTTATATCTTTATACACTCATCTTCAAGAATCAAGGCTACTGGAACACAGCTCTACAGTTTCAGGTACTTCCCTTTAGTCACTCTAATACACCATAAACTGAAAAGGGATCTCTATATAACGTATAAGAATAAACCTCCAGGATAACCTCTAGACTCTGTTTGAAATCTCTCAGCCACTGACACTTTATTTTTTCTCATTTCTCTCTTCCCCCTTATGGTCAAGAAGGTTTTCTTAATCCCTTGATACTGGGTCTTGGCTCATCCTGGGATTTCAGCCCCACGTTGCCAAGGAGATGTACACCCCTGAGAGTCATGTCCCACATAGTGGGGCAGGGCAGTGTGTTCACTGTGGCTTAAAGAGAGGCCGCATCTGAGGAACAAAAAAGGTTCTCTGGGGGTGACTCTAGGCCTAATTTTAAGTAGGCTTAGCCCATCCTTTGCAGGAATACGTTTCATAGGGCTGAACTCCTAGATTGAGAGCTCAACCTATTGATTTGGTTGTCCCCACTGCTTGTGAGAATATCAGAAATTCCCCAAATGGGGATGTTGTAGCTTTCTGCCTTTCTCCCCATTCCCCCAAGGGGACTTTGCAAATACTTTATTTGCTGCAGAGACACAACTTTAAGATATTGTAAACAGAAATCTTTTCATCAACACTGAAATACAACAAGCTGAGTCAAATTTAATTTCCTCTTCTGCTTACTCGATATTATTTAGAAGTACTCTTGTAAATACTATAGTAATCTAACTTTTTCATATGGTCCTCTGAATATAAATCAATACCTGGCTTTAATGAAATGTTAGACAAGGTGACAAGTGATAAGAACTGCCACAGCAGATCTTAAATTTTATTCACATAGATTTTTTTCCTTAGGATTCAATATGTGTTTACAGGTTTCTTTGCTTTTGAGGTAAAATTTGCATACAAAAAAATGCATCAATATTAAATATATACTTGGTGAGTTTTGACAAATGCATACACCTAGGTAACCCAAACCCCTATCAGGACACAGGCCATTACCAACACCCCGGAATGTTCCTTCATGTCCCTTCCCAGCCAATCAATGTCCTTTTCCCCTTTCCACCAGAGATTTGTGTGAACTTTAGAACATCATATATACTCTTTCACATAAGACCCCCTTCATTCAATACAGTGTCCTTGAGATTTTGCATCTGTAATTCATTGTTTTTATCACCAAATAATATTTCTTTGATTGAATATACCACAGCTTGTTTATCCATTCTCCTATTGATGGACACCTGTGCTGTTTACTGTGTTTCTTACTATTTTGAATAAGGCTACTATGAACATTCTTTTTTTTATTAATTAAAAAAAATTAACAACAAACAAAAATATTAACATATCATTCCATTCTACATATATAATCAGTAATTCTTAATATCATCACATAGTTGCATATTCATCATTTCTTAGAACATTTGCATCAATTTAGAAAAAGAAATAAAAAGACAACAGAAAAAGAAATAAAATGATAACAGAAAAAAAAATTATACATACCATACCCCTTACCCCTCGCTTTCATTTATCACTAGCATTTCAAACTAAATTTATTTTAACATTTGTTCCCCCTATTATTTATTTTTATTCCATATGTTCTACTAGTCTGTTGATATGGTAGAAAAAGGAGCATCAGACACAAGGTTTTCACAATTACAGAGTCACACTGTGAAAGCTATATCATTGTTCAATCATCATCAAGTAACATAGCCACTGGAACACAGCTTACATTTTCAGGCAGTTCCCTCCAGCCTCTCTGCTACATCTTGAACAACAAGGTGATATCTACTTAAAGCGTAAGAATAACCTCCAGGATAACCTCTCCACTCTGTTTGGAATCTCTCAGCCATTGACACTTTGTCTCATTTCACTCTTCCCCCTTTTGGTCGAAAAGGTTCTCTCAATTCCTTGATGTTACTATGAATATTCTTGTACAAGTTTGTGTATGTGTGTGTGTGAATGAGTGTTTTCATTTTTCTTGGGTAAACACCTAGGAGTGGAATTGTTGGGTTATATGAAAGGTGTTTGTTTCATTTTATAAGATACTGCCAAAACTTTTTCTAAGGAGGTCATGCCGGTTTATACTCTACCAACAAATTATTAGAGTTCTGCTTGCTCCACCCACCTCTCAGTGTTTGATGCTGTCAGCCAGTCTTTTTAATTTTGGCCATCTGGTGGGTAGGTAGCCTTCTAACATATTTTAAATTGCATCTTATTTCAAGATGGTCTTTTCTTTCATTTATAGATATTCTTTCTGCATCTTTCTATTGGTAGACAGAGCTTAAGCATAATCCTCAGCAGACGGAAATTCTGCTTATAAAATTACCACTAGAGACAATAGCTGAGGACACTAGGAAAAAGAATGACTTCAACAACCCATGCATTTATGCAATGATCAAATCCTGGATGTGGCTGTGGGTCGGGGAGAGAATGTATTATGGTGATGGTTCATACCCTTTAATCAAAGCATTATTTTGCTCAGGAACTGTCTAGTAGGGCTATTTGGAGATACATTATAGGTCTTTCAATATACAAATATCAAGAAATAATATGTCAAGTAAAGGTATGAAGCAGCCCATTCTAGCAAATGGTCTAAGACTCAAAGGGTAGATTACTGGGTGTGCCGGTTTGAAAAGATTTATGTACCCTAGAAAAGCCATGTTTTAATCCTAATCAACCTTGTGGGAGCAATGATTTCTTCTAATCCCTATTCAGTACTGTATGTTGGAAATTTTAATTAGCTTATCTACATGGAGATGTGATTCAATCGGTGTGGGTATTAAACTTGATTAGGTGGAGATATGTCTCCACCCATTCCAGGTGGGTCTTGATTGGTTTTACTGGAATCCTTTAAAAGAAGAAGCACTTTTGAAATAGCTAGGGCTCACCAAGAGTGAAAGCCACGAGATTATGAGAGAGAAGAGAATGATACAGAACTGTACAGCAGAGAGTCCACCAGCCAGTGACTTTTGGAGATCAAGAAGGAAAACACCTCCTGGGGAGCTTCGTGAAACAAGAAGCCAGAAGAGAAAGCTAGCAGACTTCACCATGTGTCCTTCCAGCTGAGAGAGAAACCCTGAACCTCATCAGCCTTCTTGAACCTAGGTACCTTTCCTTGGATGCCTTAGATTGGACATTTCTATAGACTTGTTTAAATTTGGACAATTTCACAGCCTTAGAACTGTAAACTAGCAACTTATTAAATTCTCTTTTTTAAAAGCCATTCTGTTTCTGGTATATTGCATTCTGGGAGCTAGTGAACTAGAACACTGGGGTTTATTATAAAAGATGAAATCAGATGTTTGAAAGAATACCAAGGAAAAAAAAGATGGCACAATAGAGTAAATACAGTCTCAAGAGAGAAAAAAGAAGGCAAAGAACACTGAGGACTTAGAAACCTAAGGGAAGAGAGGCTGAGATGAGTAAAAGATGAACTATAGGGTGTTTGCTATGTTCCGGTGTGCTCTGGTGTGAAGTCATCATAGACAGATGAAAAGTGAAAAGCCCCATATATGGAAGGGGACTTGGGACATGTCCTTGAGATACCTCACCGAACTCTAAGCCAGATCTCTGAGGTCATGTCTCATCCATCTCTGCACCCCCAGGGCCCAGTTCAGTCTCCAGCATAAGGGAGATGACAAGGATATCATTGGCTTTTACCTGGCCAGAATGCTACACCTTCTCAGATGCTGTTACCTTGATTCTCTAAGTGACCACCCCTGCCCCAACCAGTGCATTTGCTTTTCTCTGACTGTCAGTCAAGAGGCTCTGCACTGGGCAAGGTGTGGCCACACGACCCCAGCCAGGCCAATGGTGCCCTCTCTGTTAGGAATATGAACACTGAGCAATGTAGCACATGCTTGGAAAACTACTGAGGCTGGAAAAAGGGACAAGGTGAGATGGCTGCTGCCTTCCTCCCTGAAGCTCAGCCTTGAAAATGCCACCAGGGAGTTGGAAAATCTGAGAAACTAATATAAAAATACTGTGGTAAACCCTTGGTTGAGTCCTAAAGAAGAGGGGGTAGGAGTGTAGGTAGATAGCAGCCAAGGGCAGGAGATGACTAGATGCCACAGTTGGGAAATGAGATGTGTCTTACTTGGGTGTCCTTTTGTCCCTCACCTGATCCTGGGTATATGACTGTTCACACTGTTACTGTTCTTGGGGAAAAAACCAACAGACTCATGGATGGCTGCAGGCAACAAAGAAACATCAGGACAAAAGTACCAGAACTTCATAAAAAATTACAATAGATGCAGACAGACCCTCCAAACCCAGAAGATGGTTCTTTAGAAGACAGACCTCCCAGGCAGAAATATAAGGAGGTTGAGTGCAAATCAAATTAACATCAGTCTCCTCTTTGAGGTTTTTGTTCCCTCTGATCCCACCCCAACATCGACCACCATTCTTTCAAGTCACATACATTTCCTCTTGCTTTTCTTCTCTAAGCTCCAGGAATGTCGTGATCTAGGGTGTGAGCTAAAGGCCCTCTACTGAGGAACACATGACCAGCCATGGTGCCTGACATCCAAGAAATGTGAACTCAAAGGGAAAATGAAAGAGGAGCCCAGCTGAGAGAAGAGAAACAAACTGAGCAATTGATGCTAGATGAATTCGCAACAGTGAACTAGGGAGAAAACGAATTTAAAAATAAACATAGTAATTTCTTCAAATAAACAAAGGAGAATTGGGTAATAGCAAGAACAAGCAGTCATAAACAAGAACCAAGTAGAAGTTCTGGGTATTAAAAACTAAGAGTCAGCGTGTTTTGGTTTGCTAAAGCTGTTGGAATGCAATATACCAGAAATGGATTGGCTTTTACAAAGGGAATTTATTAGGTTGCAAATTTACAGTTCTAAGGTCATAAAAATGTACAAATGAAGGCATCAACAGTATGATACCAGGTGTTACCTGGCTGTCCACATCTGTAACACCTCTGCCGCTGGGAAGGCACGTGGCTGGCATCTGCTGGTCATTGCTCCCAGTTCGTTGCTTTCAGCTTCTGATTCTAGTGGCTTTCTCTACATGTCTTACGGGCTTTCTCTTAGTGTCTCTGGAACAACTCTCTCTCTAAGCATCTGTGTGTCCTCTCTTAGCTTCTCTGGGGCAAACTTTGAATGTCATTTATTAGCTATCATCTCCCAGGCAATTTCTGTCTCCATGCATCTGTGCTTTCTCCAAAATGTCTCTCCCTTAAAGCCTCCTGTAAGTGGATCAAGACCCACCTTGAATGGATGGGGTCATATCTCCATGGAACAACCTTGTCAAAAGGTCCCACCCACAACAGATGTGTCCTCACAAGAGTGGATCAGAAGAACGTGGCTTTTCTGGGTTTCATAGAGTTTCAAACCAGTACATGGCAGATACAGTGAAAGAACCAAATGGATCATTCTTTATAGAGAACCACTTATGGGGCAAAGTAAAATGAAGAACATGTGTACACCCTTGACCCAGCAATCCCATTCCACCATATGTATTCCAGACCAGTTTTCCCCAAAGGTGCCCAATAATAAGGATCATCTGGACCACTTGCTAAAATGTGCTGATTCCAGGGCCCTGGTCATACCTACTGGGTTAGAATCTCCAGAGGACAGGCCTGAGAATCTTTAGGCTTAACCAGTGGCCCCTACCCCCACCTTATTGCCCACATACTCCAGTGATTCTTAAGATGGGGCAAGGCTTCTGCCCTAGAAAAATTCTGACCCAGGGCAAAAGGGGACACACGTGAGATGGCTCATTGACATGTGTTTGTGGAGTGGGCAACTGAAGACAAACAAGGTGACCAGCTCCAGGGAAATAGATTTTTTAAATGAGGTAGAGAAAAAAAATGAAAAGAAAAAAGAACAGAATAAAGGTGGAGAGGTATCAGTGCCTAAGAGAATTTAAATGGAGTTGAGAGGCCATTCTGGAGACTACTCTTATACAAGCTTCAGCTAGAAATTGTTAATTGCCACAGTTTGCCGACCCCCAACCAGCCTCATTCTTGTTAACCCTAAAGAACACCCAGGGCTCTAGCTGAGATTGTACAAAAGTTGCACATATTAAGTTTACTTTCCATAAACCTAAAACCTTCTGATGGTTCCTAGGCCAGATAAGTCCTGAAACCCAGAGGTTCTGGTCTCTCCAAGAACATCAACCAGTTCCATCCCCCTATCCTCTATTGTTGACCCCCTTCTCAACATGAAAAAAGTTAGCATAATCTAAATATCCTTAAAGATTGGGAGAAAGATTGAAGGAGAAAGAGGAGCCATAACAGAAGAAAAGATTTAACACATGAGTATGACTATTGAATCATTACATTGATATTGTTGTTTAGTCTCCAGTATCTTGGAGCTGATCAAAGAAAAAACCTGAAATTGTGGAACTGTAACCAATACCAAACTTTGAAATCTGTTCTATAGCTACTTATAAAGTATACATTGAAATGTGTTGCTTTTTAATATATGTATTATGTTTCACAATAAAAAATACTAAATACATATAGTAGTGAATTCTATGAAATATGAGATATCAACTTAAGACTGTTGATCTAAATGTGCAGGCAGCAAAAGGAGAGGCTTTTAAAAACACTTTCTTGAACAAAAAAGCAAGAAATAGAGGACTATCTATAGCGGGAAACCAAGTACGTGCATTTAAAGCACAAACACATATACCAAAGGCTCTATATGTTTTATAGACATTTATATACATATAAATAAAATTTATTAATATGCATATAAATCGACATTTAAAGTGGTTGACTATAGGGAGGAGGAAGGGGGGTGGGACTCAGGGATCTTATAAGAAAAATAAATAAATCAAGACAGGGCCTTGCCCTGACCCATGACAGCTGGGCACCATGAACCAAGGAGTATGGCTAACTTGATTCTCTGCATCCATGTGAGTTTGTTTTGTTTTGTTTTGTTTTTAAAGCAGAAGCAGAATCATTCTTATACTGACATTCTGGTAGGACTATTACTTCTACCTGGACTGCCAAACCTGCCTGGGTTTCTGTCTCTCCAGAAATGACATGGTTTTCCCCATTTCCTTCAATTCGGTGAGCTCTCCAACATCTTTCCAAAAAATGTTTCTCCCCCACAAAATTAGCAGCATCAGCCTCTGTTGCTTGCCACCAAAGAACCCAGGATATACTCGGTGAACGCATCCCCTGAGAGATATGGAGCCTGAGCTCACTGAAAAGATTTCTGGGTACACACATGAAGCGGCCATCAATTTCCATGTCCAGGACAATAGCTTCTCTCGGCGGGAAATGGGAGCATAAGTATGGATCGTTCTCTCTTCCCTAATACTTAGCATAGAGCCTAGCATACAGTAAGGGGTCAATAAATTCCTGCTGAATTCATGACTTAAAGAATGAAAGAACAGATACATGAGTTTCTGATAATGCTGCTGTCAACTTGCTTTTTAACAGAAACCCACCTCCATCCCACCAGAGGTTTTAGTGTTTGTAAATGTGGCGTAATCAACAGAGGACAGATAGGCCTTCAACAAATAGCTTTCAATTTATTTATTATTATTATTATTATTTTGCAAGGGCAGGCTCCGGGAATCGAACCCGGGTCTCCAGCACAGCAAGCGAGAACACTGCCACCAAGTCACTGCTGCCCGCCCAACAAACATCTTTCTTTGTTGGACCAAACCTCTATGGCTTAGCCCCAGGGTTGCCTCCTGAGCATGCAGCCTGTGCAGTCACACAGGACAGAGCATGGTTTGCTGTTTTGCCTTCACTGTCTTGAAATTTTTAATAATATTTTTTTCACAAGGGGCCCTGCATTTCCATTTTGCACTGGGACCTGAAAATTATGTAGCTGGTCTTGGTTAGTCCCACCCTAAATCATGCAACCTACACTTACAGGAAACTCAAAAGAAATGGCTTTCTACTCCAAGGACATGTGCCTTTCCTTCTCGCTTCTCCTACAAGGGTATTGCTTATCAAAACCTCTTTTAAGAATCATATAACCAGCCAAGTAGACAGAAAATTTTATGGAGATCTTGGGCACAGACTGCATACATGAAGATAACTGTAAGCCCCATCTCGCTATGCAGTAGAACTTGGGATAGTAATTGGGTTTGCATGGACATTTCCCATTCCATTTCCTATAAGAGAGGTAGTATACTGTTTCAGAAATAATATAGATTTGGGAATTAGGGAGATCTCCATTTGAATCTTCCTTTTTCCATTTCATTGTATAAACTATGGCAAACTACTTATTTTCTCGGAAACGTACATTTTCATCTTTAAAGTAGTAGTAATCATAAGATTGTTGGAAGGAGTAAACAGATGAAAGACAGATGACAGACAGGAAGGAAGGAAAGAAAGGGAGAAGGGGAGGGAGGAAAGGGGGAGTGAAGGAGAAAAGAAGGGAAAAACGAGGGAGAGAAGGAGGTAGGGAGGAAAGAAAGAGAAAGGTAGGGAAGAAAGAAGGGAAAGAGGGAAGAAGAAAGGGAGGGAGGAAGGGAGGGGGGAAGGGAGAGAGAGTGAGAGGAAGAAACAGGCAAGGAAGAGCTCAATCATCTCATGATCCCTGAAACATTGTCAGTGACAGCGATAGTAACTTTATTCCTTTAATTCCTTTTACTCCTATTTCAAAAGACAGTTCTCAGATTTGAACAGTGAATAAAAGAGTATTTGCCAAGTCCCCTTGGGGAATGGTGAGAAAGGGGGAAAATTCAACTTCCCCAAGTGGAGAATTCTTGCTATTCTCACAAGCAGTGGGGACAACCAAAGCAATAGGCTGAGCCCCCAATCTGGGGGGTTGTTCATATGAAACTTAACCCTGCAAAGGATAGCTAAGCCTACTTAAAATTAGGCCTAAGAGCCACCCCCAGAGAACCTCTTTTGTTGCTCAGATGTGGCCTCTGTCTCTCTCAGCCAACATGACAAGCAAACTCACTGCCCTCCCCCTGTCTACGTGGGACATGACTCCCAGGGGTGTGGACCTTCCTGGCAATGTGGGACAGAAATCCTAGAATGAGCTGGGACTCAGCACCAAGGGATTGAGAAAACCTTCTTGATCGAAATAGGGAAGAGAGAAAATAAAGTGTCAATGGCTCAGAGATTCCAAACAGAGTTGAGAGGTTATCCTGGAGGTTATTCTTAACGCATTAAATATATATCACCTTTTTAGTTAAGGCATAATGGAGAGGCTGGAGGGAACTGCCTGAAAATGTAGAGCTGTGTTCCAGTAGCCATGTTTCTTGAAGATGATTGTATAATGTTATAGCTTTCACAAGGGGACTGTGTGATTGTGAAAACCTTGTGTCTGATGCTTCTATTATCTACCTTATGGACAGACGAGTAAAACATATGGATTAAAAATAAATAAATAATACGGGGAACAAATGTCAAAATAAATTTAGTAGATTGAAATGCTAGTGATCATTGAATGGGAGGGGTAAGAGGTATGGTATGTATGAATTTTTTTTCTGTTTTCTTTTTATTTCTTTTTCTGAATTGATGCAAATGTTCTAAGAAATGATCATGATGATGAATATATAACTAGGATGAAAAAAAGAATGTTCATATTGTATTTTGATTGGTTTTATTAATAAAAATTTTTAAAAATAAATAAATAAAAAGACAGTTCTCTGGAGCATTATGGATTTAATGCCATTTTTTCTCCACACTCCAAGCTCTTTAAGCCCAATCTCTAAATTCTGAGATCAAGTCTACCTTTCCTGGATCATGTTCTAAACACATCCGCCCATCCAACCACACAAGTGATCAAGAGAAGTTTTCCTCACTTCTTTGTGCTTCCTGAATTCATTTTCCCAGTGCTCTAAATTGTATACCTCTCATACCCTGCCCCCATTCTACCACCTCATACCTTCCTCATACCTTCACACCTCCCCTCAATAATTCTCCAGCTCTCCTGCATGGCAAGAAGATTGTGTTCCCATTTCTTGGCCGTCTGGGACACCACTAGCACAGAAAGCCACATGGGCATTTTGATAAGTGCAGCCCAGCCCAAGGGCAGGCTCGAGGTTCACCTGAGTTGGTGGTGAGACAGGAAAAGCTGTCCTCTGTAGAGTAAACATATGTTGGTTTTGAATTCTTACTTGGCATTGGCCTGAGTCATATCACCTTGTCATACATCCTTTGCTATAAAACAGAAGTCATAAACCTTCACCCACCATCCAGGGGGCTTGGAGAACAATCAGTGAATTGTTACTAGTGAATGGTGCTCTTTTTATTGTGTACTAGCTATTCCAGGCCAAACCGGTTATCCTATTATAGTCCACTTCTGACACGCACTTTTTTAAAAAGGAGGAAGTTCAGGGAAGGAGAGGTAAGAAAGAATTTCTAAACCAGGAAAATATGAAATGATTAAGTCGGTACCCAGTTTACAATTTCATTTGCCTGAGAGCAAAATGAAATTCAACTCATTCCAAAAGATATGAGAATCCCTGAAGTGAAATAATGTGATCTATGAGGAAAGAGATGGCAAGGTTTTTTCGGTTAATAAAAATTTAAAGGTTACTTTCAGTGGAGTATATATCTGACTCTGGAGTATTATCTTTGAGCCCCCAGATGTTCATAATGAGTGTACCCAAGGAAGCTGACATCTGAATGGGGGCATGGTTGAATCAGGAAATAAACTCCATTATTATGAGCAAGATGCTCAGTTCATCTTTTAAAAGATATTTCACATATCATTCCACTTCTTTTCTGCCCAAATAAATACCAGCAGCCATTTTTGCTGGCTGAGGATGCCTGTAAACATAAGTTAGAGCAGATCTATAAGAAATTAAACACCAAGGTCAGTTTTGTTTTTAGTTTTCCTTTAACATACCATTTCTATTTTTCTATCCGCATTTTTTTTATTTTAGCAGGCATCAGACATGTGCAAAAATTCTGAATATTCTTGTGATGGACAGAAAGATGTGTGTGATATCTTACTGTATGGAAATGAAGTACTGAAGTTGGATAAAAATGGAAGATGGATTTCAGGAAAGGCAAGTTTGTTATTAATTCATAATATTTGCTTTGCACTTTACAGCTTACAAAATACCCAAATCATTTCATTTAATTGATTCTTTATTCTGTGGTTTCAATTGCTTATGGTCTTTAGAAATCACGACCCAGTACTCACATATATATCATGCACACACACACACTCAAATATACAACATCAAAATTAAAGTTTTCTATATAGGTTACCAGGAGGAAACAAACAAACCTAAAACAGTACAACACAGGGAATGAGCTATAAGGTAACCTGCAGACTATAATTAATGGTATACTTATAATATATATTGCTTCATCAATTGTAGTAGGATTGTCACACTGACGCAGAATGTTAATAATGAGGAAAACAGGCTGTATTAGTTTGCCTAGCGCTGCCCACATGCACTATTCCAGACATGGGATGACTTCTAAAAAGGAATTTATTAAATTACAAGTTTACAGTTCTAAGGCCATTAAAATGTCCAAACTAAGGCATCCAGGGAGAGATACCTTGACTCAAGAAAGGCAAATGGGTCCAGAACACCTCTGTCAGCTGGGAATGCATGTAGCTGGCATCTGCTAGTTCTTTGGCTTCTGGTTTCAAACAGCTTCCCCAGGGGCCTTTTTTTTCTGCATCTCCAACCATCTCTGTATCGGCTCTGAGCTTTCTCCAAAATGTTTCCTCTTTTAAAGGATTCCTATAAACTAATCAAGACACACCTTAAGTGGGCAGAGTCATGTCTCCATCTAATCAAAAGATCACACCCACTATTGGGTGTGTCACATCTCCATGGAAACATGGAGGCATCTAGCCTTGGAATTATACATTCGAGACTACCTCACCAGCCAACTTTGGTTTCTACCAATATAATGCCCTTGTGCAAAATGTGGAAGTGGAAGAGAGAAGGAAGTACCCTTCGTCCAGCAGGGCAAGTGACTAATTCACTAGCTTTGATAGATGTAAGCTTTTGCTGCAGCCCATGGACCCTGAATTGCCCTGCCAGCTGCTTCCTCCAGACTTGCAGTCTTAGACCTCTAGATAGAAGCAGTAACTTTAAAAAAATACATTTTTAATGAGATATCTTCATGCACCATAAGTCCATCCAAAGTATGCAACCAATGGTTCACAATATCATCACATAGTTGTGCATTCATCATCATGATCAGTTTGGAACATTTGCATCACTGCAGAAAAATAAATAAAAAGGAAAAAAAACATAGCTCCCATACCCCTTATCCCTCCCTTTCACTGGCCCCTAGTCAAAATTGCAATCTACCTAATTTTTTTAACGCCTTATGACTATTATTTGTTTATTTTTTTACCTTATTTTTTTACTCATCTGTCCGTACCTTGGATAAAAGGAGCATCACACACAAGGTTTTCACAATTACATGGTCCCACTGTAAAAGTAATATAGATATACAGTCATCTTCAAGAATTAAGGTTACTAGAATACAGTCCAACAGTTCCAGGTACTTCCCTCTAGCCACTCCAGTACACCAGACACTAACAAGGGATATCTATATAGTGCATAAGAATACTCTCCAGGACAACCTCTTGACTGTTTGAAATCTACCAGCCACTGAAACTTTATTTTGTCTCTTTTATCTCTCACCCCTTTTGATCAATAAGGATTTCTCAATCCCATGATACTGAGTCCCACTCATCCCCAGGAGTCTTGTCCCACATTACCAGGGAGATTTACCCCATGGGAGTCCTGTCCTACTTAGGGGGGGAGGGCAGTGCATTCACATGCTGAGTTGGCTTAGAGAGAGAGAGGCCACATTTGAGCAACAACAGAGGTTTTCCGGGTGCAACTCTTAGCCATTATTATAAGGAGGCTTAGTTTTTCCTTTGCAGGAATAAGTTTCACAAGGGCAAACCCCAAGATCGAGAGATCAATCTATTGAATTAGTTGTCTCCACTGCTTGGGAGACTATCAGGAATTCCCCAGATGGGGAAGTTGAATATTTCCTCCTTCCTCCCCAATCCCTTAAGGGGACTTTGCAAATACCTTTTTATTCTGTGCCCAAATTGCTCTGGGATATATCAGGACATCACACTAACCTGGACAAACCAACAAGATCTCACTACTAATCAAGATTCCAAGTAATTGCAGTGTTCAAACAAACTGACCACACAAGTTAAATTAGATAACGCACTACCAAAAATATAAATGTTGCACCAAATAAACATCTCTCCCTTTGATCTCACATAGAAGTTGAAATTTTAAAATATGGATGATATCATCCTTTACCCTGTATTCTGACTTACCTTGGTCCTATCCAGATCAGCTTCATTCATATCTCTACTCAAAATCTGATCTCTTTTTCAACTTTTTAATAGTTGCTATATGGTGTAATGCTGACTTTCACTTCAGAGCTCTAATTCTGAGTCTCAGGTGTCACACAAATACCCAAAGTTTCTGGGGATGACCAAGTTAAACACAAATAACTTAGCATCTCAGAATTTAGAAAAAACAGTTACAACTCTGGAATACAAGTGACTGTTGTAAGAGCTTACAACCTAGAGCCCTTTACAATAAGCCCCAACTTGATAACCTATGCTCTTGACTTTAATTCTCTGAGTTTGTATGTTATAGTCAGTGCATATGAGTGCAGCATGATAATATTTGTCTTTTTGCTTCTGACATTTCATTCAACACACTCTTCACGTTTCATTCACTTATTTGCATGTCTCACAACTTCCTTCCTTCTTGTGGTTGCTCAGTAGTCCATTGTATGTATACACCACAGTTCCTCCTTTCATTCCTCAGTCAATATACCCTTAGGGCATCTCCATCCATTGCAAATTGCAAAAAGACACACAAGCAGTCACTTCTTGACTCTTAGATGGACCATACCTACACCAGCAACCCAGAAAGCTAGTGGTAACTCCCCAATTTTTGTTCTTCTTACTTTCTTTATGTTTTTTTAAGCATCTAATTCCCGATACTAAACTTTCTTCTGCTTGAAATACCTATAGTGATTTCTGTTTTATTGACTGAAACTCAGTTGATACAGATGGATATTACAATCCCCATTTCATTTTTGCAGAAACCAAGTCTCAAAGAGGCTAAATCACTCATCCAAGGTGACTCAATAGTAACTGGAGAATATACAAGTTAATTCAAGTCTCTTTATTGCAAACTTAGTTCCCTATTTACCAAACCACAGCTCTGTATGTGTCCAATAAAGTTGTTGGGTTTTTTGTTTACACAAAGTTATACTAATTCTTAATATCTGAATATTAAAATGTCTTACAATGTTTTCAATTTTTTCTCTTTATATGTCAAACTAAAGTTTGTTTTTTTGTGTGTCTGTATCACCCTACTCTGGTATTTTCTTTATCAGAGAAGTCATACATTTACAGAAAAATTATGCATAAAATACAGAGTTCCACCCTGGTCCAGATAAGTCCTGAAACCTAGCCCAGATAGTTCCATCTCCCTACCCCATATTAGTGACAGACCCTTCCAATATAAAAAATTTAGAACTGCCAAGGCCCAAACAAGCCCAATGAGAGGTATGGAAAGATCAAAGGTGATGGTGGAATTATACATAGAAGATAGGACTTAACAAATGAATTTAAATGCTGAATCATTAAATTGATATCACTTTTAGTCTCCAGTATTTTAGAGCAGCTAGAAGTAAAAACCTAAAATTGTGAAATTGTAACCCAAGTCAAACTCTGAAATATGTTGAACAACTAATTGTGGCGCTGTGCTTTGAAATTTAAAGCTTTTCTGTATATATGTTATTGTTCACAAGAAAAGAAGGAAAAAATGTTGATTGTGACAATAAAAAAGTATTTAAACCCTCTTGCTTCATATATTCTGGACAGCTAGAAGGAAAAATATGAGAAGATCGTATGGTAGTCATGACAAACTCTGAGATCTATCCTGTAACCACTTTTTGAAGAGTGCTTTAAAAACTATTGCTTTCAAAAAATTTTAAAAAAAACTTTAAAAAAGGGGTGGCTGCCGTGGCTCAGCAGGCAGAGCTCCGACCTGCCGTGCTGGAGGTCTGGAGTTCGATCCCTGGTGCCTCCTGCCCATATGCAAAAAATTAAAAAATAATAATAATAAAAAAAAATAAAAACTATTGCTTTGTAATTTCTTTGCTTTGTATACATGTTATACTATACATTTAAAAATTTTTGTTTAAATGTTTAAAAATATATAGAGTTCCCATAGACCACCCTAATGATCCTTTCTTTTTATGAGTTGCTAAACTTACAATCTTTGGACCCTGTTAAATGACATACTTATGCTCTTACTATTTATCTTTTTCTCCAAACTAGGCTGTAAGTGTCTTGAAGATGGGAATCCCATTTTAGCTTTCTTATGGGCTCCACTGTTATATTTCTTGGATCTCCTTTCTATGCCAAACAAGTGATAGAGCTCCAATAATTATGGTGGCTCAATTAATACATATTTCACAATTGCCATTTTCCAAAATTTTATATATTATAATAAGAGATAAAGATCAATCAGCTCATATCTTCCAAATTATTTAAGTAAGAAGACATTTTATGCAAGGCATGTTGGGAAAAGGAGAACTTTATTCAAGGCATAAAATGGACCTCTTCCCAAAATGAAAGCAGGGTTCAGCCAACCAGGAAAAGAAAGTAAAGTCCGTATCACTCTGGCAACAGA